>CAEGAE010009146.1:0-15053 GCA_903067095.1 Girardinus metallicus | reverse complement strand
GTTTTTTAAGATTAAAATCGATCTGGCTGCAGACTTTTCTGTCTAGATGTATCTGCCCCTAATTTAAAGTTCTTTTTATATACTGTAAATACAAACATACACCAGTTCTGGGGTTGTTTCTGTTTTTATCAGACTAAACCTGCTTGGGAGTTGTTTATAATTATCAATTATTATTTCCATATATGTAGCCAAATATGCAAATGCAACACACAACGTATATAGCGTCCCGGTCGAAGAAGGAGTTACAAATCTAGCACCAAAATAAAATTGCATTTTATTTTGAAAGTATGTACTGTAATTTGGATTTGTGACAGTTTTTTCCCCAATCTTCACCCTTATTGATAACGTGTAAATAGCAAAATACAAAGCCAGCAAGTTTTAAAATATATTATTTTAAAAATCAATGCAGAAGCAGTTAGGTCAAGATTTTTTAACTAAAAGTTGATCGGGTACAGGCAATATCTATAATAAATCCATTAAAAGTGGTATGCTATGCATTTTTAATGTACTTAGGCATTGTTGAACCGGCAAAACTCTTACAGAAACAAAATAACGTGTATTTGTAGTGTTTATAATACTCTTGTCTACGATTTATTATACGTTGATCTGGTAAGCAAAATAATTTTAATCCTTCAGGATGATTTTTGTCTCAGGTTCTCAATTTTTGAGTTTGTTGGGGACAAAAAAAAAGAAAATAAGCACAATTTATGAATAAAACTGCCGTTTTTTTCCAATATCACAGCAAAACTTTATGTGACTGCATGACAAAATTGCACTCAGATTTTCAATATTTCTTCGCAAAGCGCTTTTTATTATCTATTTGAACCAACTGCCAATGGCCCTATTGGGCAAAATAGTTACTGTTTAACCCATAAAATATTATGATATTTTTGTACTCCTTGTCTTCAGGTATTTATTTGATTTCCTGACCTACGTTGTTTTATTGAAGAACAGTTCTTTTATTGTGACTGTATGGTGGAATTACTTAATTTTTTTGTACATAGGTGTGTATATATGTCTATACATACACTATGTGTTCAACCCAAAAATGAAAATAATAATTTTGTGATTGTCACTGACTCCCAATAGTCAGATTATTTCATGGGGAGAGATGGGGATTAATGTCACAAGTCAAGCATCTTATCCATTTTGGAGCATGTCTGAGCACTATGAATACATTCCTAACCTAGAGCATCCTTCACAAATACCTAAAGCTCTGTAAACATGTTTAAAATGCATATTTTGTTGTCATATCAACATTTCACAGTGACTCTTGGAAAAGAATGCAGCCTTTAAAATGAGTACATCTGTGGAGTTTGCAATAGTTTTTTTTTTTTACCAAAATCAGTCGCTACACTTCTTGTTACCGTTAATTTTAACATTGTACAAGCACCTTTGGCCAGTTTCCTGTCTGTTAGTGCATATGGAGCAGAGGAAGCACAAGATTTCATAGTGTTTGTGTTGTGTACGAACACTGTGCATAATTTGATACAGATAATATATGGAGTAAGGTGTGCCTTTGCACTCATTAGAACAGTCTCCATGAAAATCTTAACACACTTAAATAATGCTGCGGGTGCCATATTAAGCCACACCTCTTTAGTTCCACCAGCCCAGCTGAACGCTCTGAAGGCACACAATTCCTGTGATCTTGGCGGATTGACTTGGAATGAAAGACGCAGTTATTCATAATACGGGACTTATATTTGTGTGTTTATTGCGGAATTATGATTTAATTGGACCATAGCTCACAGACCCACTGAAAGTCCCAAACATTCTTACCAAACTCCACATGTAAAACAAAGTATTCAAGTCTATTCACTTTTTGAAACCTTTATTCTGTCCTATTTTACTTTTTAGGACCTGTAAACAAACCATTTCATTACCATCTACTTATACCAAGCTGGTACAAGACATCGACTTTGCAAGTACATATCAACACATGGTCTGTAAGAAATGGCAGAGGCGAAATGACCGGATTTGCACACTCTGTAAATGTACTCTAGTTAAGGGTTGGATTAAAGTTATTACTAAAAAATTAGGAAACTGCCAAAAAAGATTACACACATCTTTACCGCAGGTACCAGAAGGTGCGGCATGCCACTGTATCGGCCGACCATGCTGAAGTTCCACTCCAGTTACTGTATGTACTGAAAAGCGAGCTTTGCATTTCTGTTGCTAAGTGACGCCAATGGATTTCACAGAACATGAAGATCGCCCGTGATAACCAGTCTGTCGGGTAATTTTAAGCACATACTAGCATTGAATGTATCAGATCCATTCTTCAGGGAGAGGATAATGAGCCATGGTCATCATTTCTCCATTAGAATGTAACCCTCCCCTTCTGACATTGCTAGTGATTAGTAAAAATGAGGACAGGAACTAGTTTTGCATGTGCCAGATGAGAAATGTAGACACGGAAACGTCAAGTTTGAAAAGTTTCTGTATGCCATTTGTTTTCTGCGCTGCTTGCTGAGCTCTGGACAAAATGTCAACTTGTAATAGTTTTGTGGCTAAAAATGGCTCCCCTGTCTTGATTCTTTCTGACCAACTGTGTAAGATTCCACAGAGGGTCACAAAGCAATCAGTTACAACCTGGTTGTGCACGTTCACAGCATTCCTGTTCATACATTCGCTTTGTGCATGTACGAGAATACGTGTTGATGGGGGAAAAAAAACACAAAAATACTTGAGAACAGTGAGTTTGAGCACAAAAAAAAGTAATTGTAACATGTACAGTCTAGAATATGACAAACAACTGAATGTATAGTACTTGGATTGTCACCGCACAAATGCAATTTGATTTCTGGGCCCTAAATGACTGTCTAAGAGTTGCATTTTCTACTGTGTAGAGAGGGTATAGGAAGAACACATACCAATGAAGTAATTAGTCAAAAGTGTGTGTTTTGACAATTCAAAAGGAGTTTCTAATTTTTTGCATCAATTTGACCAGACAAAAATTTTAAGAACATTTTTAGATCTCAAGGAGTCACACAAAAGCTCTGCTTCTCTAGTTACTGCATTCCAATAGAGTCCCATTTATTTGGGAATCGGAAAAACATCAGTTGACTTTGGATGAGATCCGGCTACCTCTTAAATTTGATACTAACTGTACAAACACACCACAAAAGAAGATTCTTGATGGTACAAATCCCTTTTCATGTCCAAGGTTGTGAAATTCCTAGAAGTAATTAGTCCAAAGACAGTCGTCATTCTGGAAAAACAAAGCTAAACAATTTTGCTGTCCATGTAGAAAAATATTATCTTCCAGGCAGAAAGGCTTCTTCCATTTAAACTACTGCTTTTGGGTTGTTTGTTGAGATTTAAAAATGAGTTATTGTACGAGTTCTAAATTTATCAAAATACAAAGTGAAATTGTGACTCTATTTTAGAAACTTGTTTATTATGCATGCAGTATCTCTTAACTTGGAACGACTTCCAGAAGATCTTTTTAGCAATCTCGCTGACAACAGCTGCCAACTGCTCATTTTATAGATTATTCTATGCCACGTGAGCCTACAATAATAATAATGATGAAAAAAAAACAATAAAACAGCAAAAAAAAAAAAAAAAAAAAAATCAGCCATCAAACACTTCAAGTTGTTGTATGGCCTTGGTCCCATAATGGAATGTGAAATGTTCTGTGCTGCCACAAACTGTATGTAGGCTTAGATTTATACTGTATATCTGTGTGTTTCTCCTTTTTTCAATAGAGTACCATGCTATACCATGAAATAAATGATATACATTGTGCATTTGGTATTGCGAGCATGCATGAGACGCCATTAACTAAATGCCTATACTGTATAAAATGACAATACAATGCCAGACTGTGTAAGTTAAAGGAATCCTCGCAAAAAAAAATGTTTACGGAATCTGGAATCAACACAACTAAAGTACGGTCGGTATCTAAAAAAACAGCTCAGTGACAGTTCAAGACACTTTACTTTGGTGAACTTGGCAAATCCCATTTGAAAGATATTTGATGTGAATAAGAAAAGGTTCATGAATGTAAACCGGAGGGACCGTGTGTAAGGCGACAGTAATTCCATGGTGAAATAAATTCTGGAAAAGAAAAAAAAAAATATGGAGGTTATTATTGATTGTTAGAATATGAACGTTTTATGTTTCACTCAATGCAGAGTTGCACCAGGCATGCCAATGAACAAGAAATAATTCAACTGTCAAAGGGTAAGTAACTCAGTAAAGCTGCTTCTACTGCAAACATTGTACAATTTGTTTTGGCTGTTTTTCTGCTTATTCCTTACACTTTTTAAAAACTGATAGATGACGGTTGGATTTTCTGCTAATAAATATTCAGGTTTCACAGCATGGTTCGCTTTACAGGAGTCAACCAAAAGTTTGTAAATCCTCTACTGATACAAAATTGTCTTAGTATATTTAAAAAAATAATTATAGCCTTATTAAAGTTTTAGAATACGTCTTTCCTTCTGGGCATAAGGCTTAAGCATATATATTCCCTGTGAAATTTGATGTACACATCTTCTGTTTTCCATATCAAATTTATTTTAACTCAGTCATTGTGTGCTGCAGGCTGGCGGAAATCAAAGTAAAAAATGTCATTTACTAAATCTGTCTGGTGTAAAGTTGTATATTTCAGGGAACCTACTGAGAAAACAAAGCTTGCTGGTGCAAAGTGAAGAAGGAAAGAAATGGCACAAACACCAGGCTGCCACTACAGAGAGTAAGGTCTGTTTACAAAAGCAAATGTTCAGTTTTAAAGCTAATGGTTATAATTAGGCCATTCAAAGAAGGTCAGGGCCACCAAGGGGACTAACACCAAGCTATTTTTGATTGTATCTACTGACAACTGCACACATGCACAGACTACAAAACAAAACCACAACAAAAATATCTTACGTCATATATGTATGCATCTAGTTACATGGCTAGGCCAGGTGAAATTAAAAATAGCAGATACCAGGCTCTTTCACAATTTGTACAATTTGTAAACTGCCTCTGTTTTCTAACAAAATGTCAAAACGGTTCGTCATATTGTAAAGCTGGAACTGCGAAACTACAGGGAAAATTGAGTGGAAGTCAACTGAATTCGAACAAAGAGTTAGGCATAAAATTTGGGTCTAAATCCTGTTCTAAATATTTAATCACATTGGGTGCAAAAAACCCGCATCAAAAAACATGACGTTTATTTTTAAATTTGCATGGCATCTCACAAAATCATGAAATAGTCAAAACACAACCATTTAAAACATTAACCACGTGTAAAGTAAATAGAAATTTGAACTTCGATTATGTAAACGTATGTCTCTGGAGTGACTCGTGGCCACAGACCCATAGCCAATGTGGAAGATGTATCTTATTTTTTTTAACAATATTTGTGCCAAGGGATTTTGGAAAATGCTGACCCTGGTGCTTCAAATCCACCCTGACTTTCTACAGCATGAGTTCCCTGCAGGTATTTCTTGATAGATTTCTAAATCTCAGGAGTGTGTAATGTACATTCAAGGTTGCAGCCTGATGATGTACAACACCGTTTGTCATGACAGTAAAGATGAGCAAATTCTTTGCTCAGCAGTTGTGTGGGAGCATGAGAGTGTGGCTGCTGTTCAAGCAAAAAAGTAGAGTATTGAAGGAATTCAAAGGAGAAGAAGAGGTCAGACACAGAAAAATCAGTCTGGTTGGATTAATTTGGAGAAAGACATCTTTCAATTGAAGAGCCTTGAAAAAGTGTTTTTACCAACTGAACCTGAATATGATTTATATAAAGGGTAATTTACTGCAGAGCAGTTAAAGCTGGGAGTCTTTTGGGGAGTGTCACGACCAGCTTTGCAAATCCAGCAGTTGGCGAGGGACCGAACAGCGTTTTTAAAGTCTTGCCACAGAGTGTTATTAGGATTTAGGTCTAGATGATTCTGGATATGCAGTCTTGGTTTTCTACTGCACAAAGTGTTTTGCATGTAGGCAAAAAATAGTTTTGCCCACAGGCAAATAATGTTTTATAACCTTGCTTCCCCCAAGCTCTACCCCTGACTTGTCTGTTGTGCTTCTTCATTATAAACACACTATTGTGATTAAATTACATTTACTAATTAGCTGACTTCTGAACACCAGTGATTGCTCTGGATTTTATTTGGAGAGGTCACAAACATGGGACTGGATGCTAACGCAGGCTACATTTTTAACATCCTCCTTCTCCTTCACTACCTAAAAAGCTATTTTTTTGTTGCTGTGTAATGACAAAATGACGAACTGTTTTAGGACTATTAACGCGTTTGTAAGACACTGTACATTTTGCAGAAGGATATTGAAGGATTTGAAAGGTTTATCAAAGTAAATTCAGTCAGTATTTTTTCTGTTTCCAAACTTCTTCCAGTACAAACTGTTCTTGCTGGAAATAAACTAAAGTCGAGATTTACAATACTATCAAATTGTCTCTAGTACACTACATGATGTCCCCAGATCATCTGGCACGCTGAGAGGATAAAAAAAACACTCCTACTCTTCTTCTTTGTCAGTTGCTTTTGCTGTGTTGGTAAAGATGGATCCCCTCAAGAGTTTGTGAAAACCTGCCCACAGATAAATGAAGGAAGTCAGTTCATCCAAGCAGTTTACAGTGACTATTCCTCCAGGGCATGGTGGTTGTGGAGAGGCTGCGTTGGATGTTGTGATTGATGACCCCTACCGAGCGAGATGCCATGGCACTAATAAAAAAACACTCGAGAGGGGCAGTAAACTAAGTCAACCAAAGGTCATCCAGACAAAAGAAATTGTTTGTTTTATAAGCTCTTTGTCTCCCATCATTCACTCTGATTTTATTGATCTTGATGCTTTAAAAAAAACTATGGATGAGGCGAAGCACTTGAGACATCATCAAACACCCTCTGCTAGTTCTACAATTGCTTCAAAAGCTATAAAAGCACATGGATGTGTTGCTGAAAAATAACAGAAACAGCGGACTTCATTTTAGGATTAAGTCTCAAAAGGTTTGCTGATTTTTCAGGAGAGCCGGTATGACCTGAGGGAGAGAGAAGCCAGGCACACGAGGTGCGCTGAAGCTCTGTCGTTATTGGTTTGTTACTTTTTGTTGCTAACCAGGAATTAGGCAGATTCTATCAAATTTTCAGCACCAGAGAGGAAAAAAATGAGGTCACAGCAGCAGATGGTAATGCGGCAAATAACACTGAACAAAAGATAGAGAAATGTTTTACACATTGGCCTTTGTGGTACTGTTCGGTCAGGAAAGATTTGGACTCTGAAACGTATGTGACGTTTCGGCTGTGTGCCAAAACACACAGCTGAAAATGCAAAGAGTCTGGCACATTTGCAAACCTACCAAGACATGACACTGTAATTCAACTGACAGACTACCAGGCAAGCTGAACCTTGACCCTAAACTTACACCCACAACAAATCAGTTATATTTTGCTACCAGCCAAAAAGACTTCTGTTTAGATTTGAAAACAATGCATCCCTTTCCTAGTATTATGGTGGCCAGCTGTAATTGATGTAACCATAAATTCTGTTCTCTACCGTGAGAATGTCTGGCCAAAAACTTTTTTCACAGCACAGTTTATTGAGGAAATTTCTCCACAGCACAACGTTCAGATGTTTTGAATTTTTAGCATGCATGCCAAAGACATCTGGTTTCCTACAACAAAATTTTAAGATTTAAAGTAGCTGTGCTGCACTCTGGCCAGTCTCATAGCAACAGCAGCTTTGAGTCATCCATCTCATCATACACTACATATTTAGTTTAAAAACTAAACACGGTTAGATGACATGGGCAATTTGTTTGAAAGTGAATGGCAGGCCCCTAATCAACGCATTTTTCTGGGTGTATTAACCAGACAGACCCAGGTAACTTTTAACCACAATGGTTGACCCGAAAAAATCGCTCCAGAGCACTGAAGACTCACGAGGCGGTGCCGACTCAGCCCCGTGTTTCTAGCTGAGGAACTCGCTTGCTGAATGAATTCTTTCTGATGTCTTCTTTACTTCACTTCTCCCCTCCCGCCTTCAAACTGACATACTTTCTTCTAATTCGATGGCAGCATGGTGAGGGATGGAAGGAGTGTGGGAGAGAGTAGGAGTGAGGAGGGATTGATGGAGAAAGAAAGAAAGAAAGTCTGTTTCAGCATCAAAAGACTGTCTGAGACTAGGGGGAATACATTGACTCTTCCATGCAGTTTTTGATTAAACATTTCTGTTTTATGAGCTCAATATACAGCAGCAATAGCAGCAGAAATGTATTATCTATTTCACTCATCCTAATACACCCTTCTACTTATTATTTCATTTCTTGCATGCATTACAACCTGCATTTTAGTTTGTTAGACTAACTTCCAGGCAGACACTGTAAAAACCAATATTTCTGCAGATCAACTCTCCTGCAGCAAATCTGGACAAAATAATAACTTTTTTTTTTTTTTTGAAGAGGCCCAAGTCATTAAAAATTTAAAGGGCTATTCCCCGAATGTTCAATTCTGCAGAGAATAAGACACCTTATTATATATGACCCAGAAACAACTCACTCATGTCTCGACTTGCATCTCCTCACTGCAATAATTGTTAAGAAGAAGAAGAAAAAACTATTTCTTTGGAGACAGATTAATGTTCTCAATGTGGTGATTATAATGCAGTTTTGTTTTGTCACAATGCTGTGAAAGTTGTGGAGCAGTCTCGCTCCACATTAGCAGAGGCAATATAAGCCTGATTAATGTTGGGTTTAATTGAACATGACTGCGTCGCTGCATTAGCGTTTGTTCAGCTAATTGAATTAAACATGAATTGCGAAGTAACACATGCAAGCTTTGCAGCAGCTGTTTATTAGGAAAGATTAACACAGATATGATGAAGTGGGAAAAGTATTGTCACAGGGAAATGCATTTGTCCCATGAGACAAAAAAATGTCTCATTTTGATTTAGAAAATAATCAGGTATGGATGTTAAATTTGGCTATGCTTAATTTATTCCAAACATCCAAGTCTCACTGAAGTCCTCTCAAACAGTATTTGATTAAAGCACTCCAACGCTCCGGTTTCAGTTGTTACACAAACTTCTCGCTCTGCCAATAATGACCAGCTCTGCCAGATGCAGTGGAATAATTTAAACTTTGCTGCAGCACTGCCTCTCAGTCCATCAGTCCACTGACAAAAAAAAACACCTTACAATCACAAGATATGCTGAACGAGTAGATTTTATAGTAAATAGAACATTTCTTATCACAGTCTTTTATAAAAATATTTTAGAGCACATAACTCATTATTCTGTACTGTGGTGATAATCCAGTCCAACCAATGGTGAGCTTTACCCCCACTCCCTCTTTTGCAAATGACAAGAGCACTTCGATCAGTTCCAGGAGAGACTGATGGCAAAGTATTTTTTGCTTTAAATGTCAGCGAAAAGGTTAACGACTCTGTTTTACCATCATGGTTCATGTCCTTGAATAAAAAACTATCCCTACTTCTTCACAGTTTCAGTTGGATTTCTTGAGGAGTTTACATCTTATATCAGCCATCTCAGTAAACCATATTTAGTCTGAAATGAATTAAAGACAGGCTGGTGATGCATTTTCAGCTGACAAAAACCCGAAAAATGAAATAACTTTGTCAATTCTGCACCCTGCTGGACAACGCAAGCACTTGCAGCTTGCAGAAACTGCACTGTCTTCCCAAATCCACATTCACACACCCACACAATCATCTGCAGACACAGAGAGGCGTGTGCCGTGACTAATTGTCTGTTTTTACATTTCCTGCTAATTAACGGCTGCCAGTTTCTCATGATGTTGCTTGTTTAAAAGAGGAAGCCGCAGCTCCTATAGTTTCATGTTTAGTTAGAGAAAGTTCACATTTTGTTCCATAAATGGGATGATTTTAACCAGTTTGTATTAATTGCACATTCCTGTTCCCTTCCTCAGTGTCAGTTTGTGACATTACATTCAACTATGATTATTTGCCTAACAGTCATCATGGATTTTTATCTTGCAGCACTAAGTTGTTGGTGTACGCTTTATCTTCTAAATCCTCTATTCTTTCTCTTAAGCAGCTCACAAGCTGACTTATTGAGCTGACTCAAGGATTCACTACTGTTGTATGGGTTGTCTTATAGATAAATTTTAACCAGTTGCCAGTTTGTGATCAACTGGATTTGACTTAATTTGACAATTACTGCTTGATTGATGAAAAAATAAGCGCCACTCAATAAAATTGGAGATTTAAAGGTTGTATAATTTGCTACTGCCATTATTATTATTCAACTTGCTGCAGAAACTTCAACAACTATAACAAGAGTTTGTTCATTTTTTTCTTTTTTTTCAAAAAGGTCTCATCTCCAGAAATTTAATACAATTGATAACAGCTTATTTTTTTGCTTGATTGTCATAAAATGATTAAGATGAGCTAATCAGCACTGTTTCTCTGCTTCAAGTTACATTAGTTGAGGTTCCAAATGCAAAAATCAAGTAATGAAAAACCAATAAAATGGCAACCCAAAACATTCCAAGCAGAGTTGAAAGCTGTGATGTTTTCTGACATGATGCAAAGGTGCAGTGATAAATATATAAAGATCAGTTTTGTAACAGATGTGTCAGTTGTTAAAGAATGGATACAGGACTTGTGTGTTGACTGATAAAGCAACTTCTGTGTTAATTATTAAACAAGGACCATTTGTGTTGTTAGGTGTGTTGATTAATGCAGAAAGATCAGGTGTCTGGTAGACGTTATAATTAATAAAACTTAAGAGCTGATGTGTTTATTGGACAAAGACCAGGTGTGGGACATGTGTGATCATTGGCTGGTGTGTTGAATAAGATAAGGTGTGTGGCTGCTGTGTTGGATAATATATTCAAACTTTCTGGTTATGTTGAAATCTTACAGGTTTACAGTAAAGCTATCACTTGTAGCTTGCATTTGTATCCCAGAAGCCTATATTGGGATTGGTTAATTCGTACAGTGGAGAATCAAAATCCAACTTAATTTCACTCCATAATCCCAAACAATAGGGTGCAAATCTGCCTAAAATACACATTTGCTACCTAGTGAACCTTACAAAATGAATATGTCTCCTCGAGCCAAACCCTTGCCTTCCAGTCAATCCGAGTCGAGCTTTAATAGTAGAAGAATGAGTCTGCCTCGCTAAAAAGCTCCACCATCCAACAGAGACACCCACTCTTTCTTTATATAACTCCTTTTTATAGCACCTATTTACCTTGAAACGATGTTGCCAAGTAACAGCCTCCCAATTGTGTGCTGTGTGTGCGTGGGAAGAGGGTGTGCATGTGGTGTCAGTGATGGATGTTTTAAGGTGCCATTATTGGCTGTAAAAGAGGTCTTTTACAAGCAGCTGGCCAAATGACTTCAAGTTCTTTTAACTAGTGTGTTTCCCTGCTGCTGTCCAGCAGTTCAGGCAGGATCGTGGAATTCTAATTGCTTCCAAAAGGGTAAAACACCACAAGATGGGAGATACTTTGTTTTTCATTCTTATATATTTTTTTCTCACCTCTTTCTCTTCCTCCATCGCTTTCCAACTCAGCATGACCCGCTTAACTGAAACATGTACTACAGTAATCCCTTTCTTAGTGAATGGGATTAATGTTTAATTCAAGAAGAGCCTTTTATCGATACCTCACTGTGCGTAGGGCGACTTCAGCCAGCTTTTTCTCAGACTGAAGGAGGAGGAGTGAGAGCATTAATGCGATGGACAAGGAAGATAGGAGTGGGAAGAGCTGGCTGTATTTTAGATCTTAAAAGGGTGAATTTATCAGCAATGCAGCAAAGTGAGAGAGTCAGCGAGGTTAAAGATAATAAAGACGGCCTCTAAGAAATGCATTAGTGGTGGGACCAACTTGTATTGTCCTCCAACCCGTCCTTCAGTTGCTATTTATCTGTTGTTCTGAAAGTACTTTCAGGATGGACAGTGTGGTAAAAACACATGCCTTAGATTGTTTCTCGAGCTTTTCAGTGTTCACCCTTTAAACTCGAGCATTTCAATTTATAAAGGTTCCATTATGCGCTGATCCACTGCAATGCCGATCCAGGATTATCCCAGAAGCAACAACACATGACAGCATAACATTTGAGACGAGGTAAAGAAACAAGCCTGGGATGTTAAGGGTATCAACATACGAGCGTGTTGCATTTTTCTAAACTGTTCACGTTGTTCTTAAAGACGTGTTTGAGCAAACAGTATGACATCTTTAGTCTTTCTCTGCAGGAATGCAGTGATTTACACCATGAGGGGTCCTGCACCGGCTTTTCCTTCTGTGTGGGTGTTGAATTTAGTGAATAATAATTAATTTAAATACAAAACATGTGCCCCACTGGCTGACAGTCACATTTAAAAGCCTTCTTAGACGTGAAGTTTCAGCCTTTCTTCATGCCCTCACCATGCAAAGAAAAAAGGGCCATCCTAATGCTTTAAATTAGGTATGAATGCAGCTACATTTTTCTATGCAAATAACTATGCAGTGGTTGAAAAAAAAAATTATATCTTTTTTTTTCATCACAGCAGGTATTGTGGAAAAGTGACTACAGCGGCTGAGAGGTGAGACGGAACTTTGGCTCCACCTACTGGTTTCAGTTTTGCTAAATATTTTTGCGAGCGTTGACGTCATTGCTCTGCGGAAATCCGTCATCAAAACCTCAAGCGGTAAGTTAACTACAGTCGAACAAGGACTCAGATGAACTTCCTTCAAAATAATAACAATAATAATAATAATAATAATAATAAAAATAAATAATAATAATAATAATAACGCAACTGTCGCAACTGCGATTCTGCACAATTTCTGACTGCGTTTTTTTCTTTACTTCTCTGTCCATACAAGTCCAGTCGTGCACTGGATTATCTAATAAACCAAATCCAAAATGTAGAAGTTACAATCAAATATCATAATTTTTTTATTCAAGATTTTAAATATACACTAAGAATTATTTCCTTAGTAAATTGGATTTCAAATAGATTGAAATGGCCACAACAACAAAAAAGTGAGAGAAGAAGTCTCCAAATATTTTCCCTGCATTGCTAAAAAATTGAAAGTGGTTCTGAAAATTTGATTTTTTTATATATATATATATATATTGCAAAACAAAAAACAATTTCAATATGAATATTTTATTTTCACCTGCTCAACAATAAACAAAACATACAAGGCTTTCATAAAATAAAGATGGATTTTTCAAGAAATTGGGTCTGTAAATGGTTGTAGATTCAGGACATAAAAAGCATCTTTTTCATATACATGCAAGTTGCATATAATGTTTTATATTGTTGTTGTTGGCTGATTGTATTCTATGTTCTTCATGTTGTTACAGCAACAGGACTAGAATATTAATGATTTTTCCTTCAAAAAGGTATTTGCTGTATTTAAAACTCACTCTTTCTACAATGAAATTATAATAGAATCAAAGGCAACCTGAACCTGAAGGGCTACTGCTGTCCATGGCACAATTAATAACAATTTTTTCAATTGTTATTAATTGAAAAAATTATTTTTCAAAGATGTCTCCGAAAAATAGCACAAGCATATGGGTTATTAACCATTACTCAATAGTTAATAGTGACAGTCAGTGACTAAGTGCTTTAGTCACTTTAAGTAAGTGACTAAAGCATACATACATAGGTTATTGTTTTTGAGCACATTTGCTGGGGACACATTTGCCATGGAAACCAGCCCAAAGTCCTTATATCTCAAAACTCGCATAATACTGATAAAATCGTCTATAAATACATTTTTAAAAAGCACACCCACTCACCATTGCTGTTCATATGCTGCCTGTAGTGACCTTCCGAAGACAACCTGCCACATGGCTACAGAAGAAACCTGCGCACTTTCAGTAACCGGCCATATTCCCCAGGCGTCGCATCTGTAGCTGATGAGCGTCGTCCTGTAATTGTAAGCACAAAGTTCTTACATTATGGTGACTCCGCAAATATGTTATTTTTGGCTGGAGGGTCCTACGCCCACCTACCATCATTAATTGAAAGTGTTCCGTGAAAAAAAAAATCCGTGTTTTTTTTTTTTTTCGGTTTCATTGTGTAGGCGAAAGCTAATTAACAAGCACAGCTGTTAGCTACTGCATGAAAGAGTCTCGCGCATTGTTATAGACCCCCCGACTCATGACTCCTGCTAGTTTGTTTTTATTGATGTATTTTTGAAATTTTTACACTACATGCATAAAAGAAGTCAGGCTCAGGTCCTATGCCACAAGAGAAACCCCAAACCAAACAACCGCCTGCTTCAAGCTGTTAAAACTGCTATGTTGTGTGTTCCTGCAACTATTTAACTAAATACAAAAGGAAAATCTCATCTTGTATACAGTTTTATTACAAACATAGATATATACTCAGACTTTATTTGAGTATATCAAGATAAAGTCTTGATGTTTTTAGTGATAAAACATCAAAATGTAACTTCTCGTAAAATGTTTATTTTACGAAAGCAATTATTTTCTGTCTTATGTCCACCATATGTCCCTGCAGGCACACGAAACAGCATTTCTGAATAAAGAAAATATAGCTTTTGAACTGAATCATTAAAATAAGTTAACTTTCTGTTGCAATTTAGATGTTTTGTATGGCGACCGTGTTTTATTTTGAAACATCAAACCGGATGTTGTTAAATTGAATACTGACTGCCTCTGGCAGCTTGACGCACCACTGACAGGAGTATTTTTCCAAGCGAGTGCGTCGAGGGTGCAGCCATTTCTCGCACGGCTTTCAGCTCTTCTCGCATTTGTTCTGACCCAAGTCTCTCTCCGTGGCAGAAACCGCCTGAGTAAAAGCAGGTCAGATTCTCTCTTTGTTTACCGAGCTGGTTTCCTCGCCAGCTGAACCACGTCGGGATGGACCCAGCGAGCCGTTACCAAGTGGTGAGTTGTTCAGATCAAAACAGTTTGATTAAATCGGCCTAACAACAAACGAGGCCTTGCGGAAAATAGCGTGAAATTGATAACGTTATGTTGTCCTTTTCTAAACGTTTCTAACAGCACCTCAACGTCACATATCCTCCAAAATATTTTACTTTTGACATCATTTGTTTCAAACTGTCGAAAAAATCAGTTTTAACTAGT
>CAEGAE010009138.1:0-11048 GCA_903067095.1 Girardinus metallicus | reverse complement strand
TCTCTCTCTCTCTCTCTCTCTCTCTCTCTCTCTCTCTCTCTCTCTCTCTCTCTCTCTCTCTCTCTCTCTCTCTCCCTTTCTGTGTCTGTGCTGGATTCACCTTCGGCGGATCACCACCATCATCCTCGTTACGCACAAGACGCTTCAGTCTTTTTACATCATTATCTCGAGGCGGGTTATTAAAAAGGATTCGCCTATTGGGGTTGAGACAGCCTCCTTCCCCCTCACTCTCCACCCAATCAGGTTAACGTTTTAATTAACGCGGTTTAAACTGGAACAAACACTGCGGCGTGCGCACCAGCGCATCCTGCGAGTGTGCATCTATTCAAGACTTTAAAACAGTTTTCAGGCACCATCCTCTTCATGGAATGGCCTGAATAAAAATTTTAACCCATATTATAAAACTGTAGTTACTTCAACGGATCGAAGCCGAACACAAAGCTGTTTTTCTTCGATGATTTAATTGTTCAGAAAAGAAAGAAAATTTAATGGCGCTTTAAATTAGACTTATTGTCTGATTTATCGGCGAGTGTCTTTCTTTTTTGCTGTTCAATTGTTTTCTAAAAACAATATTTTTGACTTTCACTTTTAAGAAGAAGTGTCAATGATACATTTTTCTTTATTGATTATCAGTTTTTAATTTTATTTATTCATTTAAAGTCAATTGTCTTGAACATCCACCAACCTGTTTTTATGCCGCTCAGTGGAAATTAATTGTGCTTATTCTGCCATCTTCTGGATAAAACCGTAAATCACATCTGTTAAAGAAGAGCGATGGTCTTTTATTGAGCACACGCCTCCTAGTGCTTCCGTCAGTGCAAAAAGCAGCTAAAAAAAATCACAGAAGGGGAAATAACAGGAAAGAAATATTTATTTATTTACTCAGTTTACATATTTAAAATAAATAGATACGCTGTGCTTTGGTAATAAAAATATAGAGAAACCTTCTTTCTGAGACACAAATGACAAAATATTTTCTTTTATATAAAAATGCATTTTTTGACTATGTTTGGAAAATTGACATTCACCAAACTGGGTAATTATTCAGGTTCTTCATGGGCAAAGCTGGTAGAGACTTTCAGCATAAAATCAGTATGCTGACTACAAATGCGTTTTTCATATTTGTATTTGTGAAACAATTTGGAAACCATTTGATTTCCTTTCACTGTGTATTTTTATACTACTTTGCAACATAAAATCCCACTAAAGTACATAAAATTTGTGGTTGTAACATGATAAACTATGGTGCATGTACTGTAGCCCTTTTCTAGTCACACTCACCATTTGGAGCACTTTTATTATTCCAGTCACACTTTTTCCTCGTTTAAATGGCAGAAAGGGGGCAGTGTTGCCAAAGGACAGCTTGGTAAGTGATGGAGAAGCTAGAGTGACTACCTCCACATTGGCATCCCTGAGCCACAACAGCAACCCAGGTAACCAAGCAAATAAAATGTCTTGGATCTGTACTGTTTGCAATTAAATTAAAGTCAATGTGAACAAAAAAAGTTGTAGTTCCTATTTCAGATGTTGCAGATTTTTTTTTTTGTTTAAATTGGAGGTGTGCTGCTAACATCTACTCACAGAAAGGTGGCCTTGCACGTGTCATGTCAAAACCAGTTTTTTTTTTTTTGCACTAAGGCCTCAGAGTTAAACAAATTATTCAGTTTTCTTGCAGAGAGCAAAGCTTCCATCAATCTTAAGCATTGTGATGTTAAAAAGTTGACAAATCTATTCCCAAGTGGTTGGAAACTCTAAATCCACCATTACACAAAATAAAGAAAAAATGTCTCCTATATAAAATTACAGTATTCCTGTTTTTGTTCACATTCACAGTGCCTTTCAAAGCAATTTAAACCCATTTCAAATTCTGTCATGTTTTAACCGCAACCTTTGTTGGGTTTTATTGAGATTGTTTGTGATAGAAAAAATCCAAAGAGTTCATAATATTGATGTGGAAAGAAAATAATACTTCTTTTGTGCTGTAGTGTTGGGCTGCTTCTGCTGCAGCCTCAAGTGTTATACAGCTGCTACTGAGTTTTCTTCCCATTTGTTTTTCCCATATTTACTCCATTTTCTCATCAACTCTGACCGACATCCTTGTCCCTGCCGAAGAAAAGCATCCCCACATCATAATGCTGCCACCAACATGCTCCACTGAGGAGATCTGCGTGTCCGGGTGGATGATTATCTCTCTTCTTAACTAGCCAGGATCGATGGAAATGTCTTGGAAGGTTTAGAGTAGTGCAAAAGTACTAAAAATTCTCCATTTTCAAATGAATCTAATGACTCTTTATGAGATGTTCAGAGTTTGACATGCTGCTTGGTGATTCAGTCATGCTTTAAACCTCTCTCAAGCTCTGTCCCTGATCTGTCTGTTGTGTTACTTGGTCTTTGGGATCACTTATGTTCCCCAAACGTTTTATAAAAACCTGCCTACGCCTGATAAAATAGTTGTTTTTACTACAAAGGACGCACCTTTATTCTTATTAGGTGAATTCTGCAGCCAACTGGCTGAACTGAACTTCATTTAAAAATATCACTCAAAATCCCAAATAAAATACATCATTCAGGATTTTAATGTATAATTTTGTGATATTATTTTGTAATATGACAAAATAAGAAAGAAATGCTCAAAGTTTTCAACTGGCTGTACACTGAAAAACTCCCTTTAGCACTCAAACCTCACTCTCTGCCAGAATAATTAGTTTGTGTTTCAAAGGAATGGCAGGATTTTTCTGAATATTCAGGATTTCGGACAGCTCCATAATTTTAATTTCACATCAGCCTCACCTGAACTCCTCAGGTGTCCCTGCGGTTCTCCGTAGCCCTGCGATCTCCACAGTGCGCTCATCCAATGCGACCAACTCTTTAAACATCCTTCCTTGCCTCACATATTCCACCGGCACACTAAGAGCCAATTTTGCAATTACTCTCCCCAAGAAGCCATTTGTAGATGCTCGGTGAAATGCATTAAAGGACGAAATCTGTCTCACCGTCCTAACAAAGTACCGCGGCTTGTTACCATGGCATGTTTCTGCACACACATGCAAGGTACCTTTAGCAGTGATTACGACTGACCCCTGCCAATTGAAACCATTGTGAATATGCCACGGATTTTTTCCTCATCCTTGTTTGACGCCTTGGCAGCTGCATATTGTGAAACAGGAATGATGTGGGCAAGAAAAAAAAAAGGGTCTGCTTTTTGCCTCCTGTGAGTCACCCACCAGAGATACAACTGCTTTTGCCAAAGGATTTTGTACACAAATTATGATCCTTCTTTCAAAACATGGAGGAAAATATAACGTAAGAACATTATGAGATATCTGAGAAATGAGCCAAAGTTCAAAACTGATGGCTGTCATGATCAATAGGAATTCAAATGATTTTGAAAAGTTCTGTGTCCATTTTGTTTTCTCAAAACTGTTCTACACCAGAATAATCACCTGTCTCGTATTTAAGCCTTCGGGTTCTCTCCCGTCTTTGCTAGTTTGTCTCGGCTTCTGTCTGCATTCCACCCTCTCTCTTCAATCTTGTGATTTTTGGATTTTTGACTTTTGCTTTTTTTTTTTTTTGGCCACCCCTCTCAATTGTGTGACTTGATATTCCAGCTGAATACAGATTGAGTCTGTATCTTTGAGAATGGAAAATTCCAAGACCTAAAAAGCAAAAATAAACAATAAAAAAAAGGTCAGCATACAAACACAATGGATTAGGAGCTGTTTAATTTATTCTCAGTATAAATGTAGCTGTTCTCTGAAGGCCTATGAGGTTTTTAAAGAGCATTGTGAACAATGGTGAAGACCAAGGAACAGCAACTGGAATGAAAGGTCAGCGATAAAGTTGTGGAGAACTTTGCTGCAAACACAACACCTCAGGATAAGGAGAGTATTGATCAGGGAAAAAAAAGCCAAGAGATCCATGGTAACTCGGGCAGAGCTTCAAAGATTCAAAACTCAGTATGGAGAATCTGTTGATTGAAAAGATTTTAGTCCTGCACAAATAATTCTGAAAAAGGAAGCTATAGATGTCCTGGAGTTTGAAACGAGCATTGTAGGGGTCACTGTGAAACATGGTGGTGGCAGCATCATCCAGTGGCGATACGTCAGCAAAGACAAGAACGCTGATTACGTTTAACATTATTGTGGTAGGTCAAATGATTATTGTGTGATTTCCAATAATTCATTTATCTGATTTTCTTCATTTTTTGTGTGGACTACGTTGCAACGGAGACAGAGAGTGGGTGGCATTAAACCTCAAAGTAAAGATCTCTGGTGACCTTACCTGGACAGAGAACCAGCCACTTCACCGTATCGCTATCTGAGGAAACAAACAAAGCTTGTAGCTCTTTACCACATTCTACAGAGGTGTGGTTGAGATTGCACTGACATAATCTCTGTGTGCTGCTCTGGCTGCAAAATGACAGATAAGAGGTCCTCTGCAGGGCATAGAGAGGGAGTCTGCCTCAGAGCCGCTGCAGGAACAGTGAACATTCTCAGAGACTCTATACATTTTCCTTATGAAGGTTTTGAACTGCTGCCATCATGTGAATGGTTCCACATCTAAAGCAGAAGTCAGAGCTTTCTGTGTACAGATGGGAAAATCCAGAACTTCTGTTATGATAAGGCAATTTATATTACTGTGATTATTTTGTATTTTGTTAATTTGCTGTTTATTATACAATGACATGAGAATTAAACTGAACTATTCAAAGTAAAAACAAACAAACAATTATCTTCCTGAGAAAAAACAGACATGCTAACAAACCAGTTTTGCACTGTTGTTTTTCAATCTGTCAGATTTTAGATTTTAAATTTTTTATGCAATCTTACAGTGTCCCTGCACAAATTACAACATGAAAAAAGCTGCATAGATTACTCAACAATCAGCTAAAATGCTAAACTAAATAAATAATACAGTTACTATTATTGTTGTGATAAATGCCATATAAAATATTAAATGTAAGACTTTTAATTTAGCTATATGTTTCTATAAAATATGATATTAATTAGTTCTTTTTGACTTGTAAAGTGTCTCAAGGTGACATTTGTTGTAATATATGTCAATAAAAACTGAGTTTATATCTGAATGTTTGACAATATTTCTGATTTCTACCACAAGAGGGCAGGAGAGCCTCCATAAGAAGACAGGAGATGGACCCAGACGGCTCTCCAGGGGGAGCAGCACATCCATGAACATGCTCGATGGCAGCTTTATGGATTTCTTTCAACTTAAAGATTTTTTTTTTTTTTTTTTTTTTTGCTATCAGCAGAGGCCAGAATCTCATGCTGTTGAGTTTGGATTTGAAACGTGTTTGCTACACGGGGCTAGGTGTAGTAATCATGATATGGCAAACGTAGGAGGCGCTCTTTTTGGCTCCTAACAACGTTCAAAAGAAATGATGCAGATGATGATTATGGTTTCCTACAGAGACACAACGACATACTGTTTCTTTGTCACAACATTTCTTCCGGCCTAATCGGTGGGAAATTATCTTAAAGTGTTTTGAACATAAAACGAGTACTGAGTGCTTACTTTGAGCACATTTTAAGAAAACCGCTGCTTAAAAATGGATGAATGGATGGCTCATCCATCCATCCATCCATCCATCCATCCATCCATCCATCCATCCATCCATCCATCCATCCATCCTCCAGTCATTTGTCAGATGACACAATTTCACAGACTCGTGAAATTATTTGATGCTGTCAAAGCACTCCGAATCGAAACTGCAACAAATTAGATGAATTTTAAAGCATGTCTTCGCTACTTTTCAAATCTGGTCCTTGGATTCATGCAGAATTATATTTTCCTCAAGGTGATATTTAGCTCTCTGCTAGGCGCCTGCTGTGGTAGAAGATTTAGTCGTGGCCACATTTTCCGACCTTTTGATATTAATTTAATGTGACATTGGTCTTAAGCAGCCATGATCAAGTATGCTCCCTGTATGTACACAGCGGCTTTATTACTGCTATGATGCACTTAAATTTTAGGGACATATTACAGGGCGAAAATGATGAGCAAATGACGTAAAATAATTACATTTCTAAGACAAGGAACCGACCAGCATTTATATTTACTTTGTAAATTCTGGTGAATTATTTCACAAATTTGAGCTGGAATGTGTTCACCCCTGCTGTCTTTGTGTTTGCGCATTTTGTTAATCTGATTTGCTCAAATAAAACAAAGCACTGAAGGTTACATGCGAACGAACGCCGATGTGTAGACTTTGCGCAGTCTGAATCCCGCACTGCACGATTTCCGCTTCCACGCCGGCTGCAGGCGAGTGAAACAAAAGGCTGCAGATTTCAGCACCACAGAAGGTGGACAGCGCTCCTGGCAGCCTGTGTTGGGATGGAAAGCTCCTATTGCTCTATTGGACACACACGCACCCCCACACACCAACACACACACACACACACATGTATGCTCAGATGGAACCAGAACTTCCTCATATGCAATCACTTTATTGTTAAAAAAAAAAAATAAAAAAGCAAAACACAGGCAGTACATAGAT
This sequence comes from Girardinus metallicus, assembly GCA_903067095.1. Classification (NCBI taxonomy): domain Eukaryota; kingdom Metazoa; phylum Chordata; class Actinopteri; order Cyprinodontiformes; family Poeciliidae; genus Girardinus; species Girardinus metallicus. The sequence continues at coordinate 4,534 of CAEGAE010009138.1, read as the reverse complement.
TATAAGCTTTTTAAAAAAATACAGTTCAATGTTTTCATGATGTCCGTGGTGTCTTTTCGAAGAGAGGAGGCTCATCTCTTGGCATTCACCGCGTGCCTTAATTGTAAGACATTAAATCAAGGTCCGCTGTGAACACGGAGAGACGCAACCCGCTGCTCAGAGAGAGGTTTGCACAGAAACATACGAGAGCTGTCACTCTGTTTCAGGAAAAACAAAGACAACTGGAAGAAACCTCTTATTGCGCCTGTAACCTTATTATTCTGCAGCCGCCCTGGCCTGCAGACCGAAAACGAGGGGGGGAAGCTCTGTTTTTCTTCTTTTTTTCAGCAAAGATCTGCCTATATTCATGCATTTACCTAAGTAGGTGAGGTTACAAGGCAAATAAGACAGCTTTGAGGGCAAATTATTAACCGTCCCAGGCAGCTTTTGCAGATGAGCAAAGTGTCCAAAGCAGCAGGCAGCATAGATGTCCTCCATTATTCCATAATGTAACCTACGGGGGTGAAGACAAAAAAAAAACAAACAAAATGCGCCATGAGCCTCAAAAATGAAGTGTACGTATTCCATATTCACAACTTACAAACAAGAAAAGTCCCCCCCCCAAAAAAAAAAAAAAAAAAAACGATCAAAGAGTTCGCTTTTTTGCATATTCCTAGAAAATGCCGCAAATCTCAAAACGGGGCAGCAACTGCGGAATCCTCATCTTCGCTTTTTTTTTTTTTTTTTTTAACGTGCAAATGAACGGAGACGCAGAGACCGAACCGTGCGCACTGACACCTGCTAAATGGGACTGTTCGTCTCCCCGTCCGGTCTCTCCCCCCTCCCCCCCTCCACCCTCACCACCCAATCTGACTTTGGGATTAACGATGCTCCAGCCAAACAAATGAGGAATATGCCTTCAGCAGAAGAGGATTGGGATGACGGGCGGAGAGAGGGGGGTGGAGGGGGGGTGTGGGGGGTGGCAGTTGGTGACGTCACTAGGCAAACAGATGTTTCTCTATATTACCCAGAGTCCCCTCTTCATCGCCTAACCTGCGTCCTTGAAACCAGAAGGGACATTTTTCTCCGACTATCTCAGTTCGTGTGAGAATATGTAGGACGGGATGCGTGTTACCGGCTCTACGGCGGCTCGGACAACTCAGCCGTGTGTGCTGCGAAGTCCCAAATCTGGCGCTAGGCTGCGAACAGTTATGCAACATTGACTATTGGAGGAAAAAAAAAAAAAAGTGGGAACACTTGTGAAGCGACGCTCACGCTAATACAGGATCGTTTTGAGCATGCGCACACGCACACGTCCGTGCACTCCCTCGCATACAGTGATGGAGGGAGGGATGTTGGAGGGGAGCGAATGCTGCATTTTGGCTTTGATGTGACGAGCTGTGCAATCAGTGACATTTAGTAAAACCTTAACACTGTTTTCCCATCTGTCATCAGGAGGACATAGAACGAGAAAAACGCAATGCAAAGGTTCAATCACCTGTCACATTTAGTGAATATTATAAAGACCAGTTCGTATCTGACATCATACGCTGAAATTCGCACAATTCCCGTTAAACACCAACCAAATTCCATTGAAGTCAGTACTGACTGTACGTGCCTAAGACCCTGAACGCATCTAAGCCGGGGAAAGGCTCCGTGTATTCCAACTGAAGGGCAAAAAGTGACAGAACTGGGCATAAAGAGGCGCAGGCATAGCACATATGTTAATTGCGTTGAATACACTCGCTGTTACGGAGAGGAGATGGATACAGAAACAAAGGAAATCACCGGTTGTCACTCTGAGAGACGACCCCATCCAGCGCAAATCATATCGGTTATCCCCGCTCTGGATTTTTGGGTCTCTGACCACCAAAGGGGAAAGTATGAGAAGGGGGTAAAGGGGCAAAAAAAAAAAAAAAAAAAAAAAAAACCGACCCTATTGTCCCGAAGCGACGCGCTGCAGCTCAGAAACACACCGTCCTCTTTTAGCCCTTCTTACAGATTATGCAATTGTCGAGACGCAATGATGAGCAGGTTGCAGCCTGCACCGGTTTGCACATGTTTTAGCGATTTTTTATTTTTTATTTATTTTTTTTATTGCACATGAAGTGCTTCATTCCCGAGAGCCCGCAATAACAATGGCAAGTGCAACGTGCAGTGGAGAGGACACAGCACCGCTACGTCTCGAAACATCTCCAGATAACAGCTTTTTCTTTCAGTTCGCAGATAAATAAAGGGACATTTAAAGCCCGAAAAACGCGGATTTGACACATTAATAATTGATTAACTCAACCCAGTGAGATACTCACCACGAAGCGGTCCGCGCCATATGGTGGATCCCAGCACAATGAGCTCATATGTATCCGCGTCATGTTGGTTTTCGGCGTTATTGTGATTACTTCACCGTTTCATCGCGGAGCCTTAAATTCCCGGTTTGTGTCGGTGCAGCGGCGAGCGGGCGAGCAAAGCACACACTCCGTTTGGCGAGGAGGCTCATACACCAATGAGAGCGACGCTGTAGCCCCTGCAAAGCATGGCTGCGCTTTCTCGCTCCTCGCTTCTTTTTTTTTTTTTTTTTTTTTTTTTTTCAAAAGAGGGCAGGTCGTTGTGTGCATTACAATGAGTTAAATCTCTCTCTCTTGCTTCCCACACGCAAGCGCGCACCGCTCACGCGTTTATACACTGAAATGCGTGTCTCTGTAAGTCCTGTATTTAGTCGTTTTTTTGGGATTATTTCCCCTTTTTTGCTTTAAAATATCAATGCATGCAGCACAGATTTTCAGCTTCCCTTGAAATATTTGATGTGTTTTAGGACTTAATTGCTCTAAAAAAAAAAACATCTGGGGTTTTTATGTGATTATTAGCTTGTTTTAGATAAGAATCCTCATGCATGCTGCACTAATTTTCAGTTTTTGCGTTTTAGCCTTTAGGAATTTAACGTATTTTCGCAATGCTCTAGATGTCCCGTATTTAGTGATTTTCATGGGATATTTGCATGTTTTGAATCATAATTTCAATCCAGATTTTAAATGTGTTTTTGCATTTGGATGTCTACACAATTCACCACTGACAATCATCTCATCTGAAATGCCTAGACAGAACTGGTGCAGGACAACTCTTGACAACCCATGTACTGATTTTCTAAATTCTAATATGAGATATTAGACATTCATTGAGTCCCTTCCTGGCATTGGGTCCTGTATTTAGCATGGTACCAGGCCTACTGGATTCAATAACCTTCTGAGCTGAGCAAAAATCTTGATTGGGTCCACATATAGTGCCTTGCAAAATTAACTTCAGTGTATTTTACTGAGATTGCAAGATGCCTAATTCTGAAGTGAAAGAAACAAAAAAACATGGTTGTAAAAACTTTGTACAAATAATCTCAACCCTCCAGCCTATATAAATTTTTCTCTCTCTTTCTTTTCACCAACAACAATAAGATTCATTTCTCTGGTTGGCATATGTGTGTTCATACCATTTTGCATGATGGCCACAAGTTGCTCTGTCTCCTACATGGATTGTGGCAAACAGAAAATTGGACTTTTGTGGTACAGATTCTTTCACATGAGCGCGCTATGTCTGCAGCTTCTCCAGAGGTACCACAAGTCTCTTGGCTGTTTCTCTAATCAATGCTCACCTAGTGTCAGTTTAGGTGAATGGCCATGTCAAGTTATATGTTTCTGTGCCATAATTTGCACGTTGAGATAACAGACTGATCTGTGCTCTCTGAGATGTTCAGCTGAAAATTAAAATGTTTCTTTTTTTTTTTCTTAATGAAACATATTGTTATAACAGATGTTTTCCCAGTCAAGGGGGTGAGTAGAGGGAGGTAGGGTGCTCTCTCATGTCTTCTCTCACGCCCCAATCTATGGGTTAAGTTATCCCGAGTTGTCTATGTAGTTATACTGCTGTAGGCTTAGGCTGCTGGAGGACGAACTGACCACTGCCCCCATCCCAATGTCTTCTGCCACTACTTTCCAATTTGCATTATTTGCTGTTATTGCAGCTGTTAATTTCATGCTTTCTCTCAGTATTTTTCTCTCCATAGAAGCTACAGCTGGTCTGGTGTTCTGTTTTGGCTGAGGTGCCTTCCTGGAGGAGGGCATAAGCTGAGATAATGCTGCCAACAATTAAATGCGTCCCTCTCCTGCTATTAACTTTTTTACTTTTCATTAACATAGAAATTACTCCTACATCAGTTCTTCTCAAAACCCCCAGTCCGTCGTGGCAGATGGCCACTCGTACTGCCAGGTTCTGCTGGAGGTTTCTTCCTGTTAAATGGGAGTTTTTCCTCTCCACTGTCACTAAGTGCATACTTGGTATAAGGGATTGCTGTAAAATCAACAACATATTGCAACTCTTTCCAGACGAACTCTTTCTGTTCTGTTCGTCAAGAAAGAGTGAATGCTGCAAGTCATTGGACTCAGTGCAGTCAGCTGAGTTTCCTTAGAACATTTTTAAGACTAATTTGAATAATCTATCTATCTATCTATCTATCTATCTATCTATCTATCTATCTATCTATCTATCTATCTATCTATCTATCTATCTA
>CAEGAE010009135.1:0-73382 GCA_903067095.1 Girardinus metallicus | reverse complement strand
ATATATATATATATATATATATATACACATATATATATATGTGTATATATATATATATATAAATAAATTGAAAATATGATTAAGTGTAGTTACTGTGTTCAGTTTAGTGATATAAATCATTTTTTTGTAAGATTGGTCTTCTAAAAAAAATAAAAAAATTGCATTACAAGCTGCCATGTTTTTCAGGAGCAGCATTTGTGTTTGTGGAGCTCTGATTGCTGTGCCATGCAGTCACAGTTATAGTAATAAAAAGTAATAAATTGTTCTTATCGTCACTTTTATTGTTATTAGAATAGTAGTAAAATATAGTGATAAAACTTTACATCCATGTTGCCCACCCCGAAAACAATGTTACTAAAAGTGATACCAATTAATACAAGATGTATTTAGTGGCACCCGCAGCCCAAATGCATCTGTGAAACACCTAAATCCAAACACCTGTGACTGGAGGACCACCGCAGGGACAACTGAAGTCAAACTTCAGCCAAAAACTGAATGTCAATGTAATAACAAGGCCATAATATAGCATTTATTAGGCTGCAGTGGTGTTAAAAATGTGCTAGCTGTAAAACTTTGGTGATTAAGGCTTTAACACTTTCACAAAAATCCCTTGTTGCGACTCAGATTGTACTTTTTGCCTTGTGAGAGTGAAGTTCCGACTTCAGACTTGGCAGGGCTACTGATGCAGCCACACAAGGGGCCGAGTTGGCCAATCGGAACAAAGCCTGTTGTGACATTAAGAGGAAGCTAAACAGCCACAACAAATGTCTGCGAGAGCTGGAAGCTTATCTGATCAAACTAATGAACACGGACAAAAGGGAGAGCAGTGTGGCGGCAGCTTGTTATTGTTGGGGTGGAACGGATCGAGCACACCGCCACAAGACGTGATGATGACAACGCGTTTCATTTCAAGCCAAAAAAGATTTTAAGAGGCAAACTGATAAGAGGCTGTTGAGAAAAACTGTAGCATCTATGGATTGTAATCGGGATCAAGGAAAAGGGAGGCGTCCTGGAAAGAACCGAGAAAGTAGCATTGCAAAAAATTTAGTCAGCCGGTAGAAATTAGTTATGAGCCCGCTGGTACAGATAAGAGACGACCACAGTCAGTTGGGTATTGTTGAGGTATAAAAAAAAATTTAATTCCGAAGAAGCCTGGATGCCCAGAGAAGGGTATGAATACTTTTCTAAGTGCCAGTTTAAGAGGACAGGAATATGTGGAAAACCAGCTGCGACTCAGTGGTTTAGATAAATACGACCAGCTGGGTCAGACTGGACAGAACTTCAGTAGGTAACTGGTTGGTTGGTGTTTGAGGACGCCTGCTGGTGTCCAGAGAAGATGGCTCCTTCAGAGCATATTGTTCTGAACAAAGGCAAGACAATGCATCACAGATGTGCATCAGTGATGCACATCTGTATGTCTTTCATCGAAAACAAAACTTAATAAATGTTGTTGATACAGTCTAACACAAGGTGATGAGATTCAGCCCAAACTTTATCAGCACCGACAGTAAATGTGTGTTGCATTTACTGACATCGACACAGTGTAGCAGCTAAAGTCACCTTATTGTATTAAGTCTGATTTCTTCTGAACATGGTTTTGTACCGAGTCTCTGGTAGTTCTTTCTCCGCTGTTTGTTGGATCAGAACCGACCATGAAACGTTCTTTTTTTTTTTTTGGCTGTCATCTGTGCCAGGACTTTCTCGTAAACTAAATCATCAATGTGTCAAAAACATTTTCTAATGTGTAACTTAAATAAAGCATAAAAGAAGAGTGATGTTCCAGCAGGGTTTTATTGCATACAGTTTCTGTGAGGCGGACTGCGTTCTGGATCGAGTCCCAAGTGGCCATTTGGGAAGCTTTAGGAACTTCTACACAAACCTAATCTTTTTAGGAAGTCGACTCTAGTATAAAACAGAGAGGCAAATACCCTTTCAAAATAAGGAAATGGTTTTTAATGACATCCTTTGGCGGGGTAGAGGCCAGCGGGGGAGGAGACTGAAGTGTCCACCATCGTTACACAGACAGGAAAGCTTGGAAATGTTCTGTTTCCTGCCGTGTTTGTGTGGCCACACCTGGACGGGCGGAGAGCGGCCGCGGGGTCAGGAAGGAGCGGGGGAAAAGGTGGAGGGAGGCGCAGCCATTGAGAAGGATGTGGTAGACAGTGGTGATACTGTCCCCTGCTCCCCTCTGGCCTTTAATAGATCCACAGGGGCCCCGGGACCCCAGTCTGGCTCCTCGACGGAGGCCACAGAGAAGGGAAGTGGCCTTGTGCTCGTAACTCCTGCACATCAAAGACGCGCACGCCGTGTTGTTGCCGGTTCTCACCGAGCCGTGTGGGAACAACAACCTCCACTTCATATAGATGTTGCCGAGTTATGGCAAGTCAGAGGAAGCTGCTGTAACGAAGTCTGTAAGCTTTTAGAACTGTAAAGCGGAACAAAGAAAAAATACTTTTACGTCCAACAGACAAAACAGAAAAATGTGTCTAGAACCTACAAATAGGTTCATGATTATTGAACCTACTATATGCAAGAATTGCAAAACAGCATGGTTACTAAGTTACCTAGTTTTAGCATCAGTGAGGCATTTAATAAATGAGGGGGCATGTTGACTGTAGTTGGTCTGCTTCATGAATCCAGGAAGCAGTCAGTGCAGAATCTCACACAGGTCAAAATGACTCAGAGTTCTCTCAATACGTCTGTGGCGGTGCTGACGTGGGACTTCGGCCGTAGCAGGGAAGATGGAACAACATCTCAGCTGCAGGGTCACACACACCGAGCAATAATTCTCTTACAAGAGAGTTCAGATAGGGCCTAAAAAGTCATCGCGCCTGAGCCGACTAAACAACTTTAGAGGCCAGAGGTTGAATTAAATCCGGCATATCATTTTAAGTAAGATTTTACTGCTTCTGTTTTTAGATCAACAATTAGGTAAGCAGTGACCCATCAGTACTTTTTAACATTTTCCAGCTCCATCCTATTGCTTGCTGTAACCGCAGAGTGAGGCAAGCGCAAACTGTTTGGGATGTGTGATTGATAGGAGCGAAGCGGGCAGGGCAGAACCCGCATGGAGTGCACTGTGCTTGTTATAATCCGATTACCCTCTGCACCCTACTTATTTATTTCTTCAACAGGTTAAACCATTTACTCCTCTATTTACACTATAGTAACTTAATATTGTTTATTCTAAATGTTGGGTTTCTCTGTGCTGTATGTATTGCAGGCTTATTAAATGTGTCACAGAAGCCTGAGCCCAACACAACTATCAAGCAAATGATTCTGGTCGGACCAGGACAGAATTTTGGTTTTGGGTTGGGCTTGGGCCATAAATCTGAACTGTCTCTTACATCCTGCCTCACACGAATGCTCTAAAATAAAATAAAAGCCTCACGGTCGAGTTTTGGGAAGTGTTGCTTTTAAACGGGTTCAACACAAACAAACCAGACAGATGTCCCTTCCACTGTGAATCATTCTGCTGCCTGGAAAAAGGAGAAATGACAGGACAACAGAAAACGGAAAGATGAGAAAGAGGAAGACGGCCGCAGGTGACGGCGGGCAGAGGTGGCGCAGGCCCGGCGGGCAGTGACAGATGCGAGGCTGGTTTCCGCGGAGCTGGCACGGGGCAGGAAGGCGCAGAGCGAGAACAAAGAGGGGAACGCGGTGACCCGGGCCTGGGTGCATCCTGCTCCGTCCTGTCCCGCTCCAACCGGAGAGCCCGCGGTGAGCGAGCGACACTTCCCCTGCCTATTCCCATCACTCTGGCTTTATTACTTTGTTTTCACGCTTGATTCATGCTGTACCCGCTGACTCTGCACTTTTTAAGGATGACAAAGGAGCTGGTGGAAGGGGACCACAGAGTCACACTAATGCTTTATTAGTGTGACTCTCACTACATTATTAGTGTGACTATTATTAATAATACAATGCATTATTACATTGTATTGTCATAATACAATGTTCCTCTACAATGCAGGGGAACATTGTAACATCAGTGGGAAATGATACGACACGCTGTGAAAGTATCCATGCCCTGTTCATTTCTTCCACATTTGCACAGGTTACAAACGGCAACAACTTCTGACCTTCCACATTGGCTCTTAATAACTATCGCTTAAAAAGTTAAAGAACCAACTAATACTTTTAAGTGTAGATGTAACAGATGCAGATTTTATCAGCTTCTCATTTTTCCACTTAATTTCCGCAACAGAATGACACTAACATCTTCAGCTCTGTCATTTAGCCCAAGTTTTCTTGTCATTTGGTTGAAAACATTTGCTTTTCAAACATCATTTTCCAAAAAAATATCAACATCTCATAAGAGAATATGGAAATGTTATAGGTTTTCTTTATTTTAAAGCCAAACATTGAAATAAAATGGAACTTCTTTAAAAATTTCCCCACAGTAGATCGCTGTCAAAAAGTATTTTTTGTCTTTTGTTTATTTTTCAAAATGGTAATGTAACAGTTTTGGCTGTAAATAACTTATTTAGCTGAACTGAGGGCAAAAGTGCCTCTCTAGATTACAAAGATCGTAGATTCCATGCTCCACAGTGACGTATGATGGTGGAAGCATCATGCTGTGGGGATGCTTTTCTTAAGCAGCAGATTGTCTGTTTCATATCATAGGGACACAACATAGTGACAGTTTCAACATATATGTACATTTTTTTTTATTATTTTTTTTTAAATAAAATTTACATACTGAAGCTTTAAAGCTGTTTCCAATGAAAAAGCTTTAGGTGTAAGGGTGTGTGGAAAAAAAAAGTCATCTTTAAACTGGTTTTGGATCATCATGCCACAAAGACGCGTGTCAACTTTAAGATGAAAAGTTATTGTGGAATAACACTGAAAGGATAGAAACACACAATCAAAAACAGACTCTGTAAAAGCCTCCAACAGAAGGACTCACCCACTGCCCATAACACCGAGTCAAAGGTGTCTTTGTGCTCCCTCCTGGTTTCGGTGTCGCTCCACGTCACCTGCAGGGTTCCCGACGGGAGCCTGTCCACTCTTTTGGGAACGGACCCCCAAACGAACTTGGTCCCATAAGCTTCCATGTAACCCGTCACGAGACCCACCATTTGCTGCACAAAGTGAAATGGGTCGTCTGCTTTTAAACTGGACACAAAAACAAAACTGCAGATCTTCAGTGCATGCAGGCTGTGAGAGACGTACCCGATCAAAACCACGGAGGGCGACGCTACGAACCATCACCGTGGTGTCCAAGCCGACGCCTGTGAGGAAGCCGGCACACTCGAGAGCGACGTCTGGGTTAAGCCAGGTTGAGGATAGCAGTAGTCTATTTGATGATATTTTTGTTTTTTTTAATAAAATGATCATATTTAAATGTAACGGGTGAGTGACAACATGGTTGCTCTTGTTTCAATTCTTCCATTCTAATCTGTATACCAGAAATAAGACCTGTCAGGGGAACGTCTATGTAAGACGTCTATGAAGAAGGTTACAACCTTTGGTGTGATTGGTTTATAATGGGAACATCTTCCCTTATGGGGCAAGAACAATCATGGAAATCCATCCACCGTTACAAGAAAGGAGTTCGGTAATGACCTGAAGGTAGGGCCCAAAGTCACCAAGAACAAAAATGGTCAGACCTTCTGCCATTATGGATTGAAATCTTACAGTTGTGGAATGTCAGTGAATCAATCAATCAATCGATAAAAAATTATCTGTATAGTACATTTCAGCAACAAGACATTTCAAAGTGAATGTCTAAAAGATTTAGAGAAGGCTTCAGAGAAAGTAGGGACCATTATCAAGCATCAACTTGAACTGCTGAGTCTAGTTAGAAAGAAAAAAACGATGAGTGGACATATCATGGTTTGTGGCTGCTTCTTTTCCCCTCACTGGGTTGGGTCATGTATCGTAGTAAGAATGCCACAGATGGCCACCAGCATTTTGAAAATGTTCAACGCCTACCGCCAAAGCAACACTTAGCCGCTCTCCAGAGATCGGGCAGCTGTAAAGGTGGCTGCAGCTGCCAATCGGCAGCAAATAAACCTGCAGGATTCAGGGAGTTTCTGATAAGAGAGAGGGACAGAGTCATGAGCTGCTTAGGGTTTTAGAGACTTATTTCACTGACTGTAGGTCAAAACGATGAGTATAGATTTAAAGACGGATTTAAGATGGGGACAAAGTGCCAGTGGCTTAAACTAAGTGTTGCAAATGGTTAAAATAAAAAAATAGGGGTACACCGATATATCAGTGGTAATTTTCCGAATTTTGTATGATTGGCCAATGCATGAGAAAATAATTTTATCTATCTCTGCAAAGGCTTGAAAATCAGCCACTGTCCTCTTTTGCTCTGCTGTGAGAGAGAGGACTGACTGGCAGCATCATCAGTTGCCCCACTGTTGTCAACTTGGCAATTTCTATGGTACATTTAGTATCTTTTCGGACAAAAAGAAATATTTGCCAAAACCGGATCAAGCTTTTAAAAGTCAGTTATGACCAGAAAAAAATGCAATCAGTGCACACCGCCTAAATACCAAGACTTTGTCTATGTCGCTTATTCATCAAACTCTGTACAATTTGTCTGTTGAAATCTGGCGGACCAAGCACAAGAGCTTCTTCCTCCCCCTGGGTAGATAAAGGATACAGCTGGCTCCAACCACAAGCCTGCAACACAAAGACAGAGAAGCTCTCAAAAGAATTGCAAACACAACAAGATACATTTCCATTTCTCCTCAGTGCACTTTAGCCAAATGAAAACAACAATAACCCCAACTCGCACAGGTCTTCTTCCAAATCCTAGAATTAGAGAGGTGATGAATTACAAAGCTTCCTAACCTCAGAGGCGTGAAGAAAATGGAGGACGGGAAAAAGCTAAAGGCTTACGTGTGTGGTCTGGGTGAATCACCACTATAATCCAGCAGTAAGATCAGCGGTGCTGAGGAGGGCTGATCCCCGCAGACGGCGTGTGTCATGTTCAGGGCTTAAACCCGCATGTCGGCCCGCTGAGTGAAGTCCGTCACTCAGTCGCTTTTAGCATAGCAAACCAGACTCCCTGCCATTCCTCCACCTCCTCGTAAAGCACCGCTTCAATTAGGACGCATTGAGAAGTGGCTTAAGAAAAGACGAGGCAAAGAGCTTTATCGTGATCCAAAACTTTCATCACGTAGAAGACGCCTCACTCACCCACACTTTTTCTGGTTTAACGTGGTTCATTGTGTTTTATACATCCGCAAAGCTGCGACACACACCCTTAGTGATAGATTTTTACACTCTGTAGGGTGGACGTGTACCCGTTTTTGTTCAGGTGTTCGTCAAAACGTAACGGACAAGAGGCAATCAAATCTGGGATTCAAGGATTCTTGTTAACTTGTTTTTATTATTTATTTGTCTAAAGAGAATTAAAGTGAGTTCAACGTTCGCCTGAAGTCGCACAAAACCCCCCAGATTTCTCCTCACTGAGGGAGGTTTGTTTGGATCAGCGCTTCTCAACCTTGGGCGTCTCTTCAAAAAGCCTCCATCACTGATAAGCACCACAATATGATATTCTTGTGTATCTGCCTGCAAAGTTAGGAGGCGGACATTGTTGCTGTAGTCTGAGGGCAGTGCAAGGTCAGCGATTTTTATCCCACAACTGAAAGGCTTTTATTTTTTCCCCCTGCTTGTGTGAGATTCACATAAATGGTGAAATACACAGATCTCACTCTAAAAACTAAACTGATACCTGTGTTCTCCGTGTTCTGATCTGTGAATAAACGCGGATCTTTGTGTTGAAAAGCACATATTAATCTATCAGAAATCAGGGGTGGCACATTTTGCTTTGATTGCCAGGTCAAAGGAAAACATGTAGTAAGTGAAAGGCGACTTTTTTCCTGCTAACTAGCAGCATCAAAATCAGCTACATCCAGCATTTTCAACAAACAGTGCAGTTAAAATAAAAAGAAGGAGGTTAATGGGGAATAAAGTATTTATTTAAAAAGAAAGTGGTAAGTTATGAAACCATTTCATTTGTCCCAAAGACAAAGTTTCTCCAGCTTGGCTGTTTTTCTTTTTCAGCTGTTTTTTTTTTAGCTCATTTGCTCGGTTATATTTATTTTTGTGAAAATTGTATTACTCACTTCATGATATTTGATGAGAAATCGTAGTATTCTTTCATGCATATACCTGCTAAAAGTTGATTTGAAACCAAGCTGGGAGGTGTGGGACAGATTCAATACATTTAGTCTTTCAGTACTTAGTTATTTTTTAACTTTTGTCTCTCCAACCAAATGGGCTGCTTACAGCGGCCTACTGGTACAACCACTTCCTCCTGGCACACGCTTTGTGTTTTCTCCTGGTAGCATGATGAAGGGAGTCAATTCTGGACTTCAGGGCCTAAGGCCAAATCTGTCATTTACCTGTGTGTGTTTGTGTGCGTGTGTGTGAACGCTTGAGGGATCATTAGACACCCATCCCTCACCTGTAACCTCACACACCCATCCTGCCTGCAGAAACAACTCCCTGGACCTCACCTGCATAGCTGATGGCTTGACAGACCAAAACAGCTTCAGTTCGAGCTTTCCCTCTGAGCTGGAGATCGTTTCTAGAAGGATCCGCTGCTGAAACGTTGCCAAGCGCCACTAACGCCTGCAGGGGGGGCAGAGCGCTGCCCTGACCTCCACACTTTTACATCAAAGCACTTCCTCTACTCAAGTGCTCTCAAAAATGTCCTGACTAAGTGAAAGCTACAGTGATGCTCGGATGTTTAGGAATTCATCATATTTTAAATCCTCTTCGACTTTTCCATGTTTTATTAGCTTAATTCTGCAATATTACGTTTGTTTTTTGTTTTTTTTTAATTGGATTTTCATGTAATCACAAAGTTGTGATTAACCTGTTTGTTGCAAAAAGCAATAAATCAATTAATCACATGATAAATTAAAAACAATAATTTCCATTTGCATGATTTATAATTTTTCTGGGCTGAATGACAGAAGTCTTCATTCTGATGTTTTGGTCTCAACTTGACCTTAGACGATTCTGTTTGCAGTCTTCATATGTTCTAGTCTTAAAGTTTAGAATTTAAAGTTTATTGTTCTTTGAGAATTCAAAGATATTGCGTTAATATGCCATTACCATTATGTTACTTGAAAATTACCTCAAAACAACAATATTATCATTTATCGCAATAACTTCTGGGACAATTTGTCGTCCAGCAAAATTTGCTGTTGTGACAGACTAAAACGAATGATTTAAAGATATTTTGCAATCACAAATCTGAAAAGTGTGGCATGAAAATGTAGCATTCCAATTCTTTTTTGTCATCTTCACTCAAAGTAAACTCAATCAGATTAGGTGGAGAGTGAAAGAGTGAAATCGAAGTCTTGCCACAGATTCTCAGTTCTAGACTTTGACTGGGTTATTCTGTCACATAAATAAACATGGAGTCAGCGATGACTCTAGGTTTAGGGTCTTCCTGCCTCTAACTGGTTCTCTTCCAGCCCTACATGCTTTACTCTGGTCAGCTTCTCAGTTTGCACTGAAGAAATGCATCCCACCAGCATGAGGCTGCCACTACCATGTTCCCCTGTAGGATTTGTTCACTAATATTCTCTAATGAACCTATGAGGCCTTCACAGAACAGCTGGATTTATACTGAGACTAAATTACAGCGGCAGATTGTACCAATAAGGTGAGTTGTGAATTGATTGTTGCGACGAAAAAAAATCATTCAGGTGCACCAGAGTTAAAAGAGGCAGAATATAAAGCTGTACCCCACCATTCAAATTTTTGATTCGTAAAAACAAAAATTGACAAATCAGTTCCCTTTTTCTGCACAATCATTTGCCACTTTGTGTTGGTCTATTTCACAAAATCATAACAAAATACACGTGAAAGACGCTGAATGACTAAAAGCATCTTTAAATTAGTAAAGATTCCCAATTAAACAAACTAAAGAATAGTTATTTAGTTGCCAAAATTGTCAAAATCTGCTTTCAAAAGGAAAAAATAAATAAAACAATCATAATGTTTTGTGCTTCCTTATCCTCATGGGTGGACAAATTAGACAGACAAAGTGCTTAAATATCAAACTGCTTATTTCCTCTTATCTCTCATCGCGTCGCAAACAACCTCAGCGGCACAGGTACACCACAGGCACCAGTCACCGTGCGCGTGACGTGCCAAGAGGAAACGTCAGGGAAGGCCCAATTAACCAGGCGATGACAGCGGCTAAATGGCTGGATTAAAGGGCTTGTTCTGTAAAGGTCAGGATGCACGCAGCTAATCTGAATCATGAGGCGAAGACAGTCTGACAGGAAGGCAGAAAAACAAACCGCGTGTCCCTGATGAATGACGGCGCTGCACGACAGTGGGATGTGCAGCGTCAGCGAGCCAAAAGGTGAGGTGGGGAAGAAGGGAGCGTCGAAAAATCTCAAGGTCAGATGGTCGGTTTTCTTCAGCACTCCAAAGCCAAGCCGTTAAATTAAGGCTACTTTAACGGCTTGAGAGAGGCAGGCTTACGTTTTTCCAGGAGACTTCTTCAGCCAGAAGATGTCGTCGCTGGTGATGCCGTGCTCCACAGCTCCAGGGATCTGCAACGATAAATAAAACTGTCCATAAAACTAATATAAGAGAAAGAGCAGAGTTCTCTCTAAAACACGATTATGGCAGCTTTTATCAGCTCAAACTTACGGCCTGTTAAGACCATTATGAATGAAATTTAAGACCTGTATCATGGCAAATGTACAAAAGAACATTTTTTCTGTTTTATATAGTAGTAGTACCAAGCTCTTTTTGTACACAGTGCCCGTAACATGGTACGGGTCGGCAACAGAAGTGAGTCAGTGGTGAAAACGAATGTCGTCCATCCAACTGGCAATAAAGTTACACTTACCAATGACACATGCAAAGAAGCTAGCCAGCTAGCAAGGGTATATTAGCAGCTGGTTAGCGGCAGCCTCAACCGCCTTGAGTCGCAATGACAATGTCTGCACTCGACTCAAATGTTGGCTTGATGGAAAAGTAAAATACATTAAATAAACAAGAGCTAATAGTCCTGCCTCAGCAAAATTTAAGGCCAGTGATTAACATATTTAAAGCCAACTCATGTTTTTTGTAAATTTATTTAAGGTCTCAATTTTAGATAGATAAAATTGAGACTTTCTAAGGACGCACGGACACCCTGTAAATGTCATGTTTTGGAAAAGTGTCCATGAGATGACAAGAACAGTTTGTTTATTTACCTGAGTTGGGTACTTTGGTCGTCCACCTGTGGCGATCACAATGTTCTTGGCGGTCAGGACTGTCTGCAGGAAAGGAGAGGGAAATGTGAGGTAATAGCTTTTGTTCGTATTCAGAAACGGCGAGGAAACGTCAAATAAAACTGAACGGTCTCTGCGGCGCTCTATGGGAAGGCGACGACGGAAAAACTGTGATGCTGGTCAAACAATGCAGAGGGGGAGCCAGACAAGCGTCCTGGGATTCTAGTTTATGTTTTATTTCAAAGAAGGATTTTATTAAGAGGAAGAGAGAGGCCACAAAGATGTGATGGTGAAAAGTGGCAGAGATTTTTAGTTCCTTAGCTCTACTGTGAAGCAGTTTATTTCTTTAAAGGAATTTTGGGAATTCATAAAAGCAGAGTTTAGTAATATATACATTTTAAAGTGTATGGAAAAAAACATTGATCTCTATGTGACACCAACAGAGAAATCTGTCACATTATTATCTTCTTGTGCCAAGAAAACAAAGACTTCACTCAGAAGAGAATTCACTCAGGAAGATAGTTTGATTCAACTCTTTTATTTTAGTGCTCAGCTTATCGTGGGCTTTAATGTTCTATCACATGTGGGTTGGTGGGTTTCCAACGCAGGATTGGTGCAGTTCACACATTTCCACACAGTTTAGGCTTTTAAACCACAGAGCAACCTGGACTCTGAAGAACATGCCGATGTTTTTTTTTTTACCCGATGAATTGATTAATCGTCAGAGTAATCCATGGAATAATCTATTACTAAAATAATTATTGGTTCCATTCCTAATGTTAGCCTTTCCTGTTTTTATCTGGGAAAAAAAACAAAACAAAAAAAAAACAGCCCACCTCCTTTCCTGCTTTGCTCAGACCTCTCACTGTGTGTTCGTCCAGCAGACTGCCTTTGAGGTTCAGATACTTGACTTTCCTGCGAAACACACACAAAAAAATATCACTAATAATTCATGAAACCATGAAGAGTTACGAAGAACGACTGAGGCTAACAAGACGTGCAAAAAATATTTATCTATATAAAATATCAGGCTGTTTTTTTTTTGTTTTTTTTTTTTACAAAAAAGAAGTCTCAAAGCATGATTATAAGGCTGATTCCAAGTAAAGGATCTCATTGGACAGAGCAGGTTACCACCTGCTCGCCCTCCAGCACCTACTCCATCAACATGTGGCTGCAGTCCCGCAGGTGTGTGTGAAACACACATGTACAGCCTTGAAGAAGCTCAAGTGATGACAAAAAAGGAAGAAAAAGAAACAGAATTGCAGTTCCTTGAAAGGAAATCAACAACAAGTGAACATGAAGTTCCTGAGCAGCACGCCGTCCGTGGCCGAGGCACGAAAAACACGTTACATTTTGATGAGCGCCGACGTCATCAAAATCAACAATACATGCTGAAAATGTTGGTCAATGTTCCATTAATTATGGTTCAAAAGCAACTCTAAACAGCTGGGTTTTAGTCCTGATCTAAAGTTTCATCCAGATTTGTGGTGCATAGAAGTTGAACGCTGCTTCTTCATGTTTGGTTCTGGTATGAGGTGTCAGTCTGGATGACCGACATGCACCAAAAAAAAAAAAAAAAAAAAAAAGGTCAGCTGGGAAAAGGAACGGGGCTGTTTCCAGTTTGATCGGAAACCGGTTGGAAACTCAATTTTCCCATCAATGAAAGCACCACGGCTAAGCGCTAACAAGTTGTGCTAACCGCAACAGTGTGGACACTGTTACTTGACTGAAGCAGCTATTTTCAGTCTAAGGAGGGTGTTTAAAAATGAAATAAAAGATAAACACAGCAACATGAAGAAGATTGACAAAAAGTAACTGAATTTTTGACAAGTCCAGGCATGTCTGTGATTCATCCAGTCAGCATCCAGCTGGATTTATATCAGTGCCATGTTCTTCTTGAGAGCTTCCAACATGTGTCCAATCTCAAAGTTTTGGCATCTAAATATCACAAATTCTTTTTTTTTTTTTTTTTTTTTACAAAAACTTCTCTACCAAAGTGATGTCACTCACAGGAAAAGATAAACATTTTCTATGCAGCTCTTTTATCCTAAATTAGAGAAATGGGAAACTTCTAAAATCTGTACATGCAGTTCAAAACACATCAGGGATAAAAGGGATCAGTGCATCTTTAGTACGGCTCCATGATACTAAGAAAGCATAATACTTCGATGTAGTTGAATAACGCAATTAACATTTTTCTTTTAACCACTTGCTTTTCCGTCTTAGCCACGATTACACTGAAGTGTCAGTCCAAATCCAATATTGAAAAGCAAAATATTAATCTGTTATACTTAATAGTGTACCCAAGTAGTCCTGTGTAATTAAAATTTTAGCCTCCTGAATTAAAACTACAATTAGATACATCTTTCATCTCTAATCTACAGCAGAGGTGTTTGTTTTTCACATTTTGACTTATTTCATGCCATTTCGTCTTGCACATTAAATATGTTGTCTTTTTCTGCGATTACCTTTTTTATTTTAGTTGGTTGACTAATTTAATTCAATTAAGCAGTGAAAGAAAAGCCAACGGGTTCATTGGAAAGGAATTTAGAGTCTCTTTTGTCACTTACTTGTCTTGGAGCTGGACTCTGTGGCCCCAGTTTAAAGATCTGACATGATTCTGAATTGCCTCTGCCATGGTGGCCCTGGGAAACATGGAAACATCCCTTTACATCAAACACATCTTCAACATCTTCTGGACTCAGTGGGTTTCTTGAGAAATTAAAATTATAATAAAACAAGATGTTATGTTGAATTTCCATTCAACAAATTTTTTTTTAATTTGAGATGAAAAGAAGACAAAAAAAATTATAGTAGACTGACGTTTTGCTGCAGTGGTGCTTTTCCCCACTTCCACCACTAGATGGTGCCATTAGCTAACGCAACAGTGAAGGATTATTTAGGACTCGCGCTCCAACAGTGAATAAAACACCTTATAGATTGTGAATTATCCTGGTAAACATCTACTAGCTGGACAGAAGTAATGAAAGATAAAAAAAATAAATAAAAAAACGTAGGACAGTGAGTTCTGGGGAACGCTTAGTAAAAAAATCAAGGCAAAAAACACTTGCACATATTTGCTAGACTCAGCTCACCAGTCATGGCGGAGTGTCTCTGGCATCTGCCAGCCGTACTTCTTCGCATCTTTGACTGCAGTACCAAGGAGAGCGGCCTGATGCATGAGCTTCTTAGGAATGCAGCCAACGTTAACACACGTGCCACCAAGACCCCATTTTGTTCCTGTTTGGAGAAGCATTGGCTACATTTTAGAGAACAAACCCTCCATATTGGGGGGGAAAATGGTGTAGAATCTATTTTACCTTTAGCAGACGGTTCAACATAATCTAGAACGGCGACTTTCTGTCCCAGCTGTGCCGCTGTGGATTTGCAGATTTAGACAGAAGTCAGATCAGAAATCTGACAAATGATTGAATACCTCAGAAAATGCGCTAAACAGCTTACCCTCTTTGGAGCAGGCCAGGCCTCCAGAGCCTCCACCAATGACCACCAAGTCATAGTCATACCTCCCTGTCAGATGACACTGAATGATAACTACCAGAAGCTGTCACATAAAGGGAACCTTTTTCACATTTTTGTCATGCTACGTCTGCAAGCACCAATACATTTTAATGGAACTTTATGCCACAAGCCAGCACAAGTAAAACATGGCAGGAAGGTGGAAGAAAAATCACATGTGCTTCTTACTTATTACTTCTTTCACACTTGTGGTAAGAAGTTTGGAAAGTGTGGCGTGTGGATGCACTGAGCCACATTTAGTTCATGTTTGGTAAACATTACATCAAGTTTCAATCAACATCGTATAAAAATGACAACTGCACCGTTAACCTTGTGAATCTTAAGGATCTGACTAACACATTACATACAAGGACTATATCTAGACATTTGGATAGTGTTTAGCGTTTCTTAAAATATAGGCAACTCATAATAAGACATTTATTTCACAATGATATAACTGTTATAGCTGTTTAATTCTTTATTTTTATTACATTTGTTCTTGGTTTACTTTATGCTTTGGGAGTATTTAAAAGGTTTATTTGTACGTTAATAGTTGCTTAATTTTTCTGTTGGTCTTTTGTTTGATTTTTTTGTAAGATAAGCAACTATCTTACAAAAGGAAGAACCGTGGGGGCATTTTTCTAAAAGTAGCATAGATTCCTTTTCTTCAACTTCACAGATGTACATTACTTCATGTTGGTCTGTACAAAGAAAATAATTAAATGCAACATGAAGGAAATGCAGTATTAGGGCACGATATCACTATTAGAAATGACCACAGTCTCAGACACCAAACCTTAAGAGTTTTTAAAAGTCCAAAAGAATAGCCCAATCTTGTACGACGATAAAGGTAATGACAATAAACATGCTAATAAGAATGTCACTGGTTCGCATACATACAGGCGGTAATGTAATGTAACGTTTGCACGAATCTAATGCACTGAGCAGGTTAGTATCTTAGGAAAACTGGACTTGAAATATTAGTTTTAAAAAGGTTATTACGTAAAGCCAGACGAAGTTACATTAAACTCCCGAAGGATTTTACAATGCAAGAGTCCCTACGTAAACATAGACAGGGTCTAATTAGTCTAAACGAGAGCTTCTATTTAACAGAACTTTCATTACCTGTAAGGTTTCTGGTGAAAACCTGCAGACATTTCAATCTTTTCCACCGGTGTCTGACTGTGCAGAGGGCAGCCATGATGTTATGACAGAAGGACCCCGGACCGGATATAGGCGTCTACAGAATTGCCTGGAATAAATTACTCTACAAAAAAAAGGTTTAAGATCTCATTGTGTAACAGTCTCTCAATAATATTATTATTAATAATAATAATAGTCATTCATTATTTATACACAAATGAAAACAATTCTATGTCGTATGTAAATGTATTAGATTGTGGGTAACCCTAGATCTGTTGATTTCTTAGCCATACAGTTTTTGTGACAAGTTTCCTGGAGGTTCACGGTATTCACTAGTTGTCTTAGGGATTTAAACAAAACGTAAAAGGAAGGTCAAAACGTAGACTTCCCAAATCATTGACCACAACTACAGGTGCATAAATTTGAAAGGAACAATTTTGTTTTCAGGAACTCAATTCACTAAGTGAAACACATTGTGTATGAGACAGGCCTTTATTACTATTAATTATGACGATGTTCTCCTTAAAGCTAAATGAAAACACCACAGCTAAGATTATAGTACAACGCAGTCCTGGCTGTATTTTTAGGGTTGTTTTCAGGAATGTGGTCTCATCTTACTAAAACACCTTTTTCTGTTTCTATTGTGCCCTCTACATCGCTTTGGACAAACTGCAAACCGGACTAAATGCGTCTTTCTTCTTGCAGCTCTTCCATAAAAGTCTGATGAACTTTTTTTGTTGTTGAGTTGCTCACTTGGTGGCAGGGATAGTCCTAGCCTGTTTGGTATGCTCGGTGAACCACCTTTTCGCTCATGCCGCCCTGGGCGGTTGACCATTTCGCCAATATCAGAAACCGCCACTGCTTGGTGGAGCCAGTAGTGTTGCATTCGTGGCTAAATTAAACCACATTCTCGACACCCAAGGAGACTTACCTGAAAAAATGTGTTTATAAATAATTGTTATAAATAGGTTGTATATGTCAAACATGACTTAAAAGAAATCTGACTTTGTAATTTAGCACCTTAAAATTGGGCCTCTCTCTCCTACTAGCTCTGAAAATTCTGCCTTCAGGAAGTCATCAAAACATTGCTCCTCTGTTAACCCTTTAAGGTTTTTACTAGCGTTGCACTGGGAAGTAGCTCATAACAAGCTCAGCTTGTTATGAGCTACTTCAGACTAGTCTGGCTAGTTTGAAGGAGCAGAGTGGGGGAGTTATGGGAGGAGGGCGGCTCTGTGAAGCAGATCTACGGAGGCTTGGAAACTGCCTCGAAGGTGGCATTAGGTCCACTCAAGTGTTTTGCACAGCTGAATCGTTGCCATGGTAGATTAAGGGATTTTTCAAACGTGGATGAAAGAATGAAGGCAGCACTACGGGTTTGCTTTTGATGAAGGAACAACACCTTAGGATGATGTCAAGATCTAAAAAGTCGATTTTACACAACGCTGGCCCTTTAAGGTGCAGGGAGATTGACTTGGACTGTGAGCAAACAAGACACAAGACCAGACAACTCTTAATTTCCAGGCATGATTTATTGAAAACACACCAAATTTATACTCTACAAACCAGTATTTTTCCATTATGTTTAACAAGCGTAATATTTGCCTCTGGGTATTAGTAAAATTAACATATTACATTCTGTCACTGTGGCATCGCTCCTGCTCGCTACGAAAGCTCTGACGGCTTTACTTCTCTAGGAAATCAAATCCATTTGTCAAATGCTCTCTACCTCATTAAAAGTTTATATTACAATGTAAATCAAGGCAGCAACCCGCCAACAGTCTAAACTACTTAGGAGGGGGACAGTGATGTGGAAGTTGGGGTAGAGGGGCCTGGATGGATGGATGGATTGATGAGCTGAATGGCAGGGGTCAGGGAGGATAAGGAGTCTGACACTAGGGGTTGGGGGAAGGAAAGGGAATTTGTGGAATGGGAGTTATATAAAACACAGTTCTCTTTATCTAGCATGGAAAAGATTAAGGCACATGATAGGTACAAACACATCTGCTACTCTGTTACTTTAGTTTCATGGTCTTGAATCGGTTGTATCTATACAGGTAGGTTTGTCTTGATTCCGCATGTTTGTGTGTGGGTGTGTGTGTGTGTATGTGTCCGTGGATTTTAACGGCACAGTCGCGTGGCTCTGCGTTCTGCGAATGTACAACTGTTGGGGGGGCGGGCTGCACATTCACACAACTGAGAGCCCTTTATTACTTTAGAAATGATGAGCACATCTCCCGATCCTTTGGTTGTGGTAGTGCATTCGAGAAGGAGGAGACGGTCGACGTGGGACTTCGTCCGATGAAAGCACGCACGTCTGACGACACACAGGAGGGGTTGTTCGGGTTATGACAACGTTTTTGTTTGTTTTTTTTCCTTCTAGAAGTCTGGGTTTTAACATACACGAACGATTCTTTTTTAAAACTTCATTGATTTTTTTTTTTTTTTTTTTTTTTTTTTTTAACCACAACGTACACCTTTGTAAACACTGTAAAATATGCAAGCTTTACAAAGTCACATACGTCACAAACAAAAAAAAAAAGAAAGAAAGAAAAGGAATCAAAAATCAACTCGGACTTGAACGCAGGCACATGCCGTTCGCCTTGAGTGAGAGACGCATGGAAACCAGACGGGGTTCGATTTCTCTGCAATGGCAACGACGATTCTGCATCTCGACTGTAAAAAATATATATACTATAAGATCCCATCTTTAATTTACAGAAGCGCTGTCCTTCTCGTCTCCAGCCACCTACCTGCACGAGCGGATTAAGTAACACCCAAATGGCTCCACGAAGAAAAGAAAACTGGCACTTGGAAAAGAGAAGAATAGAATATAAACATCTTCATGCTCACGACTGGATCATTTCCTTTAAGATGCAGCAGAATAGGTGAGTTGGTGGCAATCGAATCACGTACAAACGCATGAGGAAGATATATATATGTATATATATATACTTTTTCTAAAAATTAAAAATCATCTCTTGTTCCTGTTTTGAAGACACAGGAGCTGCCACAGAACATGGATCCAGATTCATTTTCCTTCCTGTAACCCTTTTCCCACAAATACAAAATATAAATAGGTGATCGCCGGTGTGGCTCGACGACGCTTTGACACGTTTAAGTTATGCAAGACAGTTATTTCTCGTTTACAAACAACAGTGAGCCTTCATCAAATGAAATGTGCTTTCCAAACAAGGTGATATTAATATACAGGTAAGAAATCAGATTTTTTTTTTTAACACAATTTTTCCTGTTTTTTTTTTTTAGTTTTCTTTTTGTCTGACTCTAATATACATAAAATCCAACATAAATGATTTTAGACGAATCCTCATTGTTTTTTTTTTACAGTCTGTTTCTCCTCAGAAACACAGATCCGTCTATAAACATAATGCCTTAAATCCTCTTCGATACACAACACGGACGAACAGCGACCGGCCGGGAAACTCGCCGAGCCGCACCGCCACACAACCTGAGAGTGTCACACGAGAAATGGCGCCAGCGTGAGCGAAGCCGTGAAGCTCGTACAGGACGAAAGAGGCTCTCCTCCGATTTGGTTTTGGGACCGTTTGAGCTTTCCATGTGAAGGATGAAACTCCGGTCTTGCTCAGAATGTCACTTGTCTCTCCCCAAATCCCAACTTGCAGGTTCTTGACTACTTAACATGGACACTGATCATCTGACGCACAATTCTGAAGTAAAAGCAGTCCTGTTTTTTTCTTTGTTTTTTTTTTTTTGTATATATGTATATATATATATATAAAACACAGTGATCCCAGATGGATTTTTCTATTTCTTTTTTTAGTTCATGAGGACAGACTCTTTACTCTTTTCCTTTGCGATGCTACGGCTCCCCTCAGGCTTGGTTATCTCCTTTTGTTTCTCTCTGCTCTCTTTCCCCAACTCTGATCACAACGACGTACCAAAACCAAACAAATCCATATTCTCCAAAACTCCCTAAACCACACCAAAAAAAAAAAACAAAGATAAGGAGCGTCCTTCTCCCGTATCCTTTCATTGCACGTTCCTTTTCCCTCTATTCCGCTTTACTTTTCCTCTTCTTCTCGTCGCGCCCCCGCCGGCCTCCATCGGATTTACTCTCAGAGCAAGAGTCCACACTGGAAAATTCACATGATGTCGAGGAATGTAGATATGACTGAGTAGGAAGTGTCATTACTCATATATATATATATATATATATATACACATATATATATATGTGTATATATATATATATATATATATATCTTTTTTTTCTTCTGAAAAACTCGACTGCTACTGCGTAGTCTCTGTTATGGCCATATTCTTTTGAAATCCTCTTCTCTGTACAAAGTCCCTCTCCAAAAATGAGCTCCTGTGAAATGGCAGTGGTGATATGAGAGATCCTCTTGTAGCTGGGGATGTCGCACTATTGCTGTCTTAAGCCTGAAGCACACGGAGAAAGGGAAACAAATATTAGTATGATCCTGGCAGATGGAAAGAACAAGAAAATGAGAGTTTTGTTCCAAAAAAATCCAGGCCGCTTTATCTAAATTGTGTGAATAATAATGCATATATGCCACAGTAACTTAGATTACTTAGAGGGCAGATATAATTATATTTTGTGTTGCAGTGAGCACTTGAGGCTGTTTTCTTGACAAAAAAAAAAAAAAGATCTTATTAATGGGAATATGTTGAATGGATGTGATGTATTACAAAAAAAAAAAAAAAAAAGGAGTGAGCTCGATTACTTTCCCAAAAGATTCTCCATTCTCCAGACTGCCCAGTCTGTTTAATATAATTTAGTGACTTTGTGTGACATATTTAGTCTTTCTGATGAGCCATAAGTGTGCAGTGACAACAGCTGCTCTTCTCCTATGAATTAAAAACTGAAAACAATCAGGAAAATGCTAATAATACAGTTGGAATAGAACGGTTCCAGTTTGTCGATCGTCTCCGTTATTTTGATTATTTTGAATTTTCAAAGTAAGGTCGAACGAGGACAGTTTTACAACATGGTGACGGAGATATTCATGGGAAAGAATAGGAGCACGGAGTTCAAATGCTAATAAATGTATGATTATACCCAGCTTTCAATTTCAGTAGAGAGTTCAACCAAAAATAAACATCTACAATTACTTTATATTCAATATCTGTTTGCTTCTCTTGTTTTCATATTGTTGAACAGTATGGAACTGAGTACAGCATAACTGGCAGCTTTTAAAACTGTTGAGTGTTTCAACTGCGATCAAAAATAAAATGTAAGTTCCTAATTTGGATTTTGAATTCCTACATCCAACTTCAGAGTCTCCGTTTTTTTCAACCAAATTCTCCACTGACATTGTTTCCCATTTAGCCCCCCAAATTGTTCTTTATTTCAGTCACTGAAATTAATATAACTAGAGCAAGATGAAAGCCCCATTATCATTGAAATGTTGATATATGCCCTTTAAAAGTCATCACTGTTATTGATTCGGCCTCTGCAGTGCAGATGATTGCCACAGACGGCCGAACAGATGCTTCGTGTTCTGGATAAAATCCTGCGAGAACACGACTTACCTTTTTATTTTTTTATTTCTTTTTTTTTTCTAAGAAGAGGAACAATATATATATATAAGAAAACAAATAACTGTACTGTGTGAGCTACTATGACAGCACAATGTATGGGAACAAAGAACTGAATGAATGACAGCTGATAAGATGGAAATCAGGATGAGGAGGTAGGAGGAGAGGCATGCTGCTGATGAAACAACGAGAAAAGCAGAGGTCAGCCCCTGATCAGCTGGCAACCTTGAGAAACTCATTTTGCACCACTTTGATTTTTCTTCTCTTTTTTTTTTTTTTTGCAGACAGGCAGGGCTTCCTGCACATATCTGGATGGTTCTCCCATTAGGCTTTCATTAAGGGCCACCTGAGGCCCCTGGAGGATCTCTACAGAAAGAAGAAGAAGAAGAATGACTCCCTTCTATCTATCGCAGATTCCAGCAGAGGAGGTCGGGGCGCCAGAGGGCCATGGGGAGGGGGTAGGAGCTGGGGGGCAGAGGGGGACTGGGAGCGGAGAGCGACCGCTGGGCGTACATTTCAATGAGGGAGGCAGAGTCCAATTGCAGACAGAGACCAAACTCTGACAATGTTCCACGAGTGAAAGAGAAGAGAGGCCTGCTGGCGTATTTACAAGACGAATGTTGGCCGTATTGCGCTGCGGGTTTTGGAGTGTAGGAGAAGAAGAAGTCGATGTTTCTGACTGGACAAGTGACAAAAAAAACAAGGCGTTTCTCAAGGACCGCGTCTGATTGGATGAACAAAATGAAGCGTGACTCGATTGGACGAGGATGTCATCTCAAAAGCCACACTTGATTGGACGAATTTAGCGTCTGTTCGACTTTTTCTGTTTTTAAATAACGCTAGCCTACAAGATATTTGGGCGATACGAATAAAAGAAATTTGGATAAGTCATAAAATCATGAGAATAAAGTTATAATACTATGAGAATAAACTCTTACGCCTAAGAAAGTTATAATGAACACAATTTCGCAATTGAGGAGTTTCCATTAAATAACAATGCAGTTAAAATTACATGTAAATTTAGCTGCAAGTTTGTTCACACAATAAGTCATTAAAAAAAAACATGCTGCTCCATCATCCTGGTACCATTTCCTGTTGTCTTCTTCGTCTTTTCCCCCAGTAGTAACATCCGGTTGCTGATCACATGACTCACGCGATGAGGAAAAAAAGTTTCCGTTGCAGTTTTCCCACATCAATTATTTTCGATTAGCCGAAAAACCACCTCTTGTTTGTGCAAAAACCTTTTATTGAATAAAGTTTTTTCAAAATAGCAGGGGTTCCCATTAAGCAAATTTATTTTCGGAATTCCAATTTGTGGAATGGAATGTGAATGTATGTGTATGTGAATGGAAAAGCAAGTACTATTGTTGTCTGGCAGTCTCATGAAGAGGATGCTCAGCTTTGTCTATACGCATTTTCTTGATTTTTTTCCCTCAAGAGTCCTTCTCTGCACAATAAACTGCAGATGTTCCAGAGTCGTCTCCAGAACACAACCAGCTGTTTAGCCTTTTTATGTCACTGGATCTGATCATTTTGAACTGGTTCAGGGATTGTTGTTGCTTATTGGGTCTCATAAAAGTTGAGTTTCAGCTGATCTGGGGTCTGTTTGAGTGAGCATTACAGAAGGATGTTTAAGCTAGCTGATCAAGGACTAAAGTAAAATGTTCTACATGGTGCAGTGAGAGGTGAGGAAGGGGGGAAAAAGGGATAAAATTATGAACTAGGTAGGATGAAAATGGTGCACGGATCAAATCTAGAAGGTGCAGCGTAGTGCTTTAGTTTGTATTTTTGATTTTTCAGGGACCTACCATGCATGCACTTAGACCCAGGAGTCAACAGGCTGAGGTTTAACATCACAAGCGTCCACCAGACTGACTGCAGGCCTGTTACTCCTGATATAGTGCTTCCTATTTGTGTCATTCTGTCGCCACGGGGAGGACGGGTTAGGAAAAACAAAAAGCAAATAAAAAAACCCAAAAAACAGGAAAAGAAAAAAAAGAGGTCAGTACATTTTATATAAAGGCTTAAAAACAGACATGCATCACATCCAAGGATAAGAGAAGCCAGAGTTAGTTTCCTGCCACAAGGAGAGTTTTGGAAAGAAGAAATCAGAAAACAGCAAAACAAAAACATACAAATCAACAGACAGAAGCTGAATTCAAAGCAGGTCAAACAACAAATTGCTTCTCTGTAAAGCAATTTTACGCCACAGCAATCACAAAAAAAACTTTGCAACATCTTGGAGAAACTGGTTTAAGCTTTTGGAGAAATATAGTTTTCTACCAACTGTAAAACAAAATATGTACATATACATAGTCAGTGATGCAGATGGAGCTGTTTGGACACAGTAACAAGAAGAATGTTTGCCAGAGTCAAAGTGAAGCTCACCTCTACATCAACTGTTGAGCATGGCAGTGTGGGTATCATGCTAAGGAGCCCCCCCCCCCACCACCCTATTAGAATTGATAAAGCAGGTGGATATATTTATTAAAAGTCTGGTCTGTGCCATAAAACCAACCAGTTCTTGTGTGGATTATTGGAAATGCTGAAGAAGCCTCCAGTTTCTCACCACTCTCGTCTCGAAGTCCGTGAGAAGAAAGACGCAGCTGCGCAAGCTTGATGACAAACCTTGATATGGTGCCGTGGGGTTTTGAACAATTTATGTAAACATCACATCTCACTAATAATCAAATCCAAAGCCTGCTGTGGTGGAAGTACATAGTCTTGTAGCAGGGTGCTAGATAAGTCATTTGAGGTCAGGCAGAATGGAAAAGGCTGTACTTTCTTTCTAAAACTTATAAAACACATAAATTAATATCAATAAGCTGTCAAAAAGACAATATCTCATTTTTTTAGTAAACACGTGCAACTAACTTCTAATACGACTCAGAATTACCTAAAACCTTCCCTCAGAAGTAAATATAGGAACCTCAATTTATGTATAAGATGAACTGACGCAGGCAGACTTTTCATTTTCCCACAAGGCCAATCTCATCCATCACACACTTAACCAGATGAAAACTAAACAGCCAAAAAGTACTTGAAAGTCATCCGACATGTCGGCCGTCCTCCGCGGCCATAATCTTCTCGCTCTGCCCGACAATAAACAAGCTCCGGCTGCATAATCAGCAGACGACCTCTCGACAGTTTGTCGGCGCGCTCATTTCTGTAACAAGGCTCGTCTCCGGGAACGTGTGCTTGTTGGCGGTTCTTTTAATCAGCCCCAGATTAATTGCTTTATGGACTCCAAAAGCTTACGGGCAATTAACTGGTGTCTCAAAGATCTGAGGGCGTCCGCAGAGCTGAGCTGCGGTGGCAACATTAACCGAGGATGACGACTTTCCAGCCTGTTTGAAGAGTCGATAGAATTAAGAGCTTCTAATGAGGACCACCGCGGAAAGAATGGAGAGACACGGGCAGAGGACAAGGAATGATATTTTCGCGTGACATCATTGTTGGAGATGAGAGGAGGCTTGTGCGTACCTTTAATGGTTCCCGTTCTGTCAGGTCCGCCGACCCGTCGTCTGTTTTGTATTTGCAGTCCTTGTCCCTCTGGTCAATGGTGGAGTAGCCGTCTGATGAGATCAGAGAACTGTGGTCAGCTCATTCCTCTGATTGGTGTCATTTGTTTAAAGATTTCCAAGACACAGAGACAAAGCTTTTTCCTTTACTTACTGGAAAGGTTTTCCAACATAAACAAGAAGATTACACATGCGTCCGCACTCATAGTTTGAGGTAATAGACCCGAACACAAAATGGATGGTATGTCTGTGTTCGGAAAACACTCGGGCTATTTCGGGACAACTCTAATCAATTTTCCATAGTTGGATTTTGGCGTTCTAGTCAATAGTTTGTCAAATTGTTTTACACCAGTCATTTTTACACTGAAAACTAACAGAGTGCACACCGGTTGTTTATGGAAAATCCATTTCTAGGGACAGATTGAGGAATCACCTGTTGACTCGAGACGGATGCCTTTCAGCTTGATCAGCCCTCACCCGGGACCAAAGTCGGAATGGCGAAAAATTTGATCTTTTTTATGATCCGTTAACACGACATACCCAGGTGCCACAAAATGGATCTACTAAACACGGAGGACTTCCATCTGGAAGTCGTTACTGAGCAAAGAGGATATTTTTTAAGGATTAGCAAAGTGCTTACAACAAAGGAAGAACATAGACATTCGAGACGCTTTAATGAGAAATTGTGTTTTATGCAACATACCAAGACGTGTCTGTCGTTCATTAAGGGTATGAAAGCAAAGGAGAGGAATAGTTTCAGTTCAGCAGTTAAGAATACTAAACAAAGTGACCTCTGTTTGTTATGGAACATGCAGATTCAGAAACGTAAGCAACCTTTAGGTAGTCACAGAGCAAAGGTAAGGGGTTGTATTTTCCAAAGGAATACACAGAGTCTGCTGTTTTCATCGTACTAGCTGTGCTAACCGATTGCTATAATAAGATGCTAAAGACAGTTAAAAAACAAAGATGTTTATGGTGAAAGAGACTGTTTTGGTTGATGCATCTCCCCATCTGTCTGTCATATGGCTTACTTTGGAGTCCTGTGGGAGAGCACAGCTGAAACACTCGTTAAGTTTTATCACAAGCCATGCAAAACACAAAGTTTATGAAACGGAAGGATTACTTGTTGTAGAAATGTAATGAAGAAAGATATTGCAATACAGTGGAAGATTTCCCAAAACTTTTTTAACTCTGACTGCAACATATGCAAAACACAACAAATAGATTCCTTCCCTAAACTCATCAAAGACTGCTGTTCTTGAAGACTTAAAAGTACTGCGGTATCAAGAGTCGGACAATGTATCGATACCGGAAATATCGTATGCTGGAGAAAAATTAGTAGAAAGATAGTTCCCTTTTTGTCTGAGGGCTACCATATAACCTGGCTCTTACCTAGACCCAGCTTCTCTAAAAGTGTCCAATCACCAGTGGCACAATGTACACGGTGATGTGACACCTCTCAGACAAATGGTGCCTGAAAACAATTTGTGCCATTTGGAGCAAAGATGTAAACAAACAGAGCAGCAAAGGCAAAATGCTGGAACTTTCCAGGGCGATGATGTTTGGCCACAAACCAAAGAATGCAAACAGAGAGTGTGAAGACACGAGTGTCACCAAATGGATGCAAAGAGAAAAACAGCAAGCTGCCAAAATGTGGGATGATAATCTGTTGCTTTGCTACTGGCATTTCAGTCAAAAAGATGTATTTTTATTTACAGGCAGGGCTGCCCGCTAACTGAGCTCAAGTAAATTACTGCCATAGCATTTTGGCTCCTGCAATATTCAGCATAGCACAGATTTAAAACACTATTCTTACAAGACCTTTTTAATCTTTCTTAAAAATATCCCTTTAATAAGTGATTGAATTTGTAATTGTGGTGAAGCACAAACTAATTTTTTCGGTGAGCGAATAAGATTTTCTGACAATCGCAGAAAGAAAAGTTCAGTTTTGGCCTTAAAATTTACTTCTCGAGAACATTTCCAATTCTTTCCACTACGACCAACCTGAAACCCCTTTTCCCCCCCACACACACAAGTTTGTATTTCTACCCATATTAAGACTTTGTATTAACTTCCATTCATTTTAGTAATAGCTTTTATACATAACACAGACATTTCCCTGCATCCCAACCAATACTAGTCTATACCTATCCCTAACCTTAACCAAAACCTAATTTCCACCTTACCTTTTACCCCAAACCTCTGACCCCTAACTCTGAACAAGATTGTCCACAATACCAGAACGTGATTTTGGTCCCCATAAAGTCCGTCGGTCTTCAGAAGGTCAGTAAGTATGTCAGAAATGATCCAAAACAGGATAGCTAGAAAACTACACACACACACACACACACACGCAGACAGACCTTGGTTCTTCTCCATCAGTGGCAGAGTGGTGTCGTCATAACCTGGTTTGCCGTTCTTGGTAGCTTTAGGTGTGGCCGTCACAGTGGGCTGAGTAAAAGAGATGAAGCAAGCAATGTCATGCTGCTTTTTAAATAAATTTATGCAGATATTAGCTTTGGAGGACGTACTAGTTATTATTCTATAAATTGGTGAGAGCACGTAAAGTGCTAAAAATGTAATGTTTTTCTAAATAACTCTTTAGGTTTAGGATCTTGGCTGCTAAGATTGCAATCAGGTGTGGGCATCAAGGATAGTGACAGCCAACTCCACTAATGCCGAGCGTTAGAGATTCATCAGAATCAGCCACAGATCACAATCCCAGTTTGATTTCCCCAGATCGGCTCTGATCAGCGACTGGCAGATAAAACACTGAAAGTTTAAAGTTTTTTCCTACTGATTTGCTGGATCCACACTGAGAACTCTAAACATTTTTGTTGATAAAAGCATAAGTTACAGTCACTTCCTTCTACTTCTACTGTGTGCAAGTAAAAATCAGATATAGTTCTTTAAGTTCAGTCCATTTGCAACTTAAAGGTTAGGGACGTATACCATGTAATCTCTTCATTTCTATTAGATTGAAAACCACTACTGCTACCTAAGAAGTAAATATATTTTCCTTTCTGTTTTTAAGTGTCAATTGCCCACATATATGTTGACTGATTTGAAAAATAGGGCAACTCTGTTTTCTGTCATAACTTTATACGTCATTGAAGTACTGAATGATGTATAAAATATATGTGTATAAATTTACGCTGCCCATGTTAGATTAAGTTTTGCTACTTAATCGCTAAATTTCTTCCAGTGCAGAGCGGGAAGTAAAACTTGCGCTAAAGTAAAGTTGGGTACCTGGAAGTGGCTCTTGTTCCAACCGTCCTTCGTCAAAGCGTTCCTCAGCTCCTTGTAGCTCCACACCGTCTGCAGGACGTGAGACGCTGCCTTTGTTTCGCGAGCCGATTGGCTGAGGGTGCGACAAATAAAAGTGGTGGATAAATGAGGACTTTACAAGAGCAAGAAAGCCAATCGAAACTCCCCCTTCCCCTGACGGTGACAGTTGCTGTGATGGATCTGTGCGGCTGCGATCAATCTCTTTATTCAAAAGGCTCTGCCTCCACGCCTGGCTTCAGGCATTGCTTTTGTTTTTAATTCATAACCAGATGAGGGTTTCCTTTCATTAGTTACCTCTGAGCCACCGGCATTAATTAAAAAGTGGTTTGGAGGGTGGCTCGCATCAAAGAAAGCTAACCTCAGGAGGCCGAACAGAAACTCAAGCTTTTTTGTTCCGTGACAGAACAATGCGTGGTAGCAGCTGCCAATATGATCAATACGTCCTAACGCAATATTAGGTCTTTGAGCAGGGCTGGTAAAATAAGACGGTATTGTGGGGTAGGTCAGTCCTCTAGTGTTTAGAACCAGCCTGAAATCTGCAGATTCAAAGCTCCACCACCGAGAACATTGCCTCCAGAGGTAAAAGCCTATTAAATAATTTGTGGTAGGTAGAAATGTGTGCAGGCTCACACTATTCACAGCGTGAAAGGCAAAGTCTTACTATTAGAGATACGTTATGTTATCCTCCATGAATGCAAATGAACAGCCCCTGATGCAACTAGCTTTCAAGGCCTGACTAGAATTATCACGCATCTGACGTCTCTTTCATGCACAAACTCCTACGTGATTGGCTTAAATAAACACACTCTCTCCAAGTCTGGTTCAGTGCGATCATTAGTGCCTTGCACAATACAAACACATGAAATCTTTTCAAGTATTTATGTCCGGTTTCTAGTGTAAATATCTCAGTGCGCTTGAAATAAGACAAAAATAACTTTCAAGGAATTTGTTTGCAAGATACAGAAGGCTGTTTAAAGCCAATAATACTTTAATATGATTTAAAGAAACGGTACTAGTTCCACTTGTAACAAGATATTTTTCCCATGTCATAAGAGAAAAAATCTGCCAGTGGAGCTAGTAAATTTTCATCATTATTAAGGGGTCATTGGCTAAAAGCAAGCTCCTATATTTTTCTTAAAAGCTACTTGTAAGTTAGTTTTGTCTTATTTTCAACTGTTATTTGCACTAGAAAGTATACAGCAAATACTAGGTAAGAATTTGTACTCTTACATTTGGTCACACATATCAGTGGTTAATTATGAAGTGGACGAAAAACAATTAATGATTTTGAAACATTTTTACAGAAATAAAAAAGTGAAAAAAGTGCATTGAGCTCCATTTGCACCAACACAATAAAGTTACGGCTGGCATTTTAACACGTTTAACATGTTAAAAAATTTTATGCAATTTAAACCTTTTTTTCCCCGCATAGGAAAGTTCCAAGCGGAACCTTTGGCATGTTTCTGGTACGTTTGTAAATCTGACACAAAAGCGACATCTGCAAACAACAGCGATGGACGACAACGGCGCTTGTCTTGGCCCACCGGGGGTTAATTTTCAAGTCAAAAAACGATCTGACGGAACGCTGGGAAAGGCTATCGATGTGTGCAAGTCATGCTAAGAGGTGTTAGGCTATAACCAAAGTTATTCAAACATAAAATAGCATCTTGAGCCACATTGATGTGTTAGGACGATCCCACAGTCCAGACTTCAATCAAACTAAGAAACTATGGGATAAGAATGAGTGATTAAGACTAAGCCATTTTGTAAATAAAATGTTCTTCTTTGTCTCTATATGGGTAAAGCCAAATACATTTCAGGCACAATTGCTAGCCTTTTGTAGAAGTACTTCAAACTTTATAGGTTCTTATTTGTGGAAGCTGCTATATACCACTTTTCAATGTTCTTCCACTTCTCCACTGCTTTGTGCTGATCGGTTCCCAACTTAGTATTTCGTAAATCTTCACCTGGTCCTGTTGATGGCAACCAGCTTCTCGATGGCCTGGGCCTGGATGAGCGAGCGAGCGTTTTCTGAGCTGTCCGTCACAATCTCGTGAATCGTGTTGAGGATGGCGACCACGGTGTCCTCCTCCAGGTTCTTGGCTGGTCGCTGCTGGCCGCTGGGCAGGTTGCTGACGAGGTCCCGCATAGCGTAACTTCCTGTGAGGTTAAAGAGTTTTTGAAGCAAAACAGTGAAGCTGAATTAATTCCAAAACATGATTAAATCTTAAGGTATGTCCAGCGTAGTCTTTCTATCTTAACATTAAAGAGAATACGCCCATATGGTCTCAATGCACCTGACACAACAAATCCTCCATACCTATCAGATCCTTGTTGCGTCGATCGATGGAAAGGTTGCGCAGAGCGATGGCCACAGCTCGGACCACCTTGTCAGAGTCGGAGCGCAGCAGCTCCACCAGGATGGGGAGACCTTTCTCCTTCCGAACTGTGGCTCGGATGTAGTTGGACCACTGGAAGACATCGGGGGTTTAATCTTTAGCGTTCACGCACACAAACACTCCACATCACTCACTCTGCAGCTGCCAGTTTGGCTTCTCCTTCTGCTCAACTCGCTGCGCAGCGGGGCTCTGAACGGACACGCGCTTTAATTTGTCTGAATTTAAACATCACTGGATTTTACGTCTTGTTTTTTGTAGCATGAAACATTAACTCTGACATAAAAGGGATCTTTGCTACCCCAAGAGATGCAATTAAATAGAGAATGGGAACGCCTGAGCCACCAGGTGGCAATAGTGAGCTGTGGAAAACATGAGCGAAAAGGAGGAAAAAAAAAAAAACAAAATCGGGGAATGAGTGTGGTTGAAAATCTCTGATATTCTCTCGAGGGTCAGGATGTGTTTTGTTAACAACAATGTGTCAGAGACTCCAACAAGCTATGGGGGAAAAAAAAACAGCTATTATTGTGGTTAATTCAACAGGAAGCCTGCTTAAATCTTAACTGTAAGTCAATACTAAATTATCTCAAATCTGAGCACATTCCACAGGAACTTAAAGTTAAAATCCTGAAGACCTCTGGGAGTTTTTGGAGCTCCATGCTCCAAAGCGAAGGACGGAGAACGGCAGTCTGCTGAGAAGAGGCACTCCGGCACGGACGCCCCGGCGAGCTGAATAGGACCTGTCTGCCGAGGCACGCAGGTGACGGCTCTCGCCTGAGGTGCTTAGCGTAACGTTTGACAGCCAGCCTTTCCACGCTGATAATTTACTGCAGCCTCTCTCTCAGCGGCTCCAAAACCGCTCTGATTGGAGTGACTACCTGACTGCTGCTGGAGAGCCACTCTTCTCATCCAGCACAGAAAGCACTGGAAATGAGTGTGGGCTATGGCTGTTACCTAATCGCATCACTTCAACCAGATGGGAGGTCCTGAGTTAGATTGCACCGTTTTTTATTTTTTTATTTTGTTGTTGTTTACTTTTTTGTTTTCCTTTTCATAGACTGGGCCTGCAAAACAGAACTGGGAATTTATTGTATGGCTTATTATTTAATCATGATAAATTTCTTATCATGATAATCACGGTAAGAATTTAGATTTATTGTTGTCACTATAAATTCCAATTAGCGATATCCTCTGCCAAAACTGTCCATAGTGTTTGGATTGGTAGTTTTTGTATTTTATCCACAGTTTGTTCAATGGTAGTATGAATGAATATCAATAAATCTGAAAAAATGATTAAATACTGTGTGAAGTTTAGTGATACAAATCACAGTCTTTTATAATGCGCTTCTGTCAAAGAAGCGCATTATAAATGGGTGTGTTTCTCAGGAGCAGTATTTGTGTTTGTGGGGCTATTATTGCCATAAAGCTACCTAAAAGAGAAGTAGTAAATAGTTTCTTAATCGTCACTTTAATCATCATCAAAACCGTACCACAAAATATTGTGATGAAACTTAAACTTCATATCATCTACCTCTGGCGCAAAATTTGTTAATTTCACTTCAATTAGTTTTAGTGGGCAATAAGTTCAATTTAATTTTTCCACTTTGATGAAAACGTCACAAAAATCCAAAGTTCCTGCATGTTTTTTGTGTCAGGATTTCAACAACTTTTTCAGTTCTTTTAAGTTCTTGAAAGCATCAATAGAGCGAACCCTCGCTGTGACGCGGTTCACCTTTCACTCCTCGCTGCTTCGCAGATTTTTTTTATGCAGTTTTTATGCCGCAGAGTCACAGTCAGAGGCACAGTGAAATACTTGAGTCACAATTTGTCCTACTGTACCTCACAGTGATGATTAAAATGATTATTTTACTGTAGTTATTTGTAAGAAAATGTTCTATTTGTTAAAAAAAAAAAACCTGAAGACAGGTTTTGTTCTTCGGTTTCAGTGTAGAGTATTTAATGATGCTGTATAATAATTGTAAAAAAATAAAGGGAACTACTACATGGATTTCGCCTATCACAGGTTCTCTTCTGAACACAACCCCCGCGAAAAACATGGGTTCACTGTAGAAAGGTTCCTTCTTAATTTATGACAGATATTTACACAAAGTCAAGCTTCAGATATGACATCTCAAAAGAGCACAGGAAGGAAAGAGATTTGGAAACCTTATTTTGGTTTCTGATAGTAAGCTAGTCCTGGAAAATACTTCAGTCATATTCCATTGTTTCCCAGACTGTGCAGGAACCCTGGGAATTTATTTTTCTTTGATCAAAGTCCATTAACTTCGCTTGTCCTTAAAGCCAGTCTCCTAGCTGCCTACCAGTCACCTTTATGGTAAACGCACGTCCAGTTTAGCATTTAGCTCAACTCTGTTGCTACTTTTAGTGCTCTATCGTCCCTGTCCTCTGCTAAAGCGCAGTGGGATGCCATTTACCCCTAATTGGTGCTTCCAGCTATAAAGTTTTTGCCATCGAAAGGCCACGACCGACATCAAAGTTTGCAGAAAGTGTGCAATTAAGCAAAAAGTCAGTTTGAACATGGCGTCTTGTCTTTGTACTTACAGTCCACTGTCCAGCGCTGAGGTTCTGCAGAGCCCCTGCAGCCGCCTCCAGGGTATTGTAGTTCTGGCTCTCCGTCAGCAGAGAAAGGTAGAGCCTCACCACTTCGGGCTGGTACAGCAGCTCGAAGCCTGTAGGGGAACACAGAGGGACAAACTGGAAGGAACCGCTGGCAGGGCAAAAGAGGCAGATGGGCGTTGTGGAGCAGCCAGCAAACGTATTACAAAAGTTATCTTGGAGTCCTTCTGCTCAACGGGAAAACAAGACGCTTGGGGTTGCCACAATGCACAACACCTGAAAATGCCTGAGAATTTGGGTCGAAACGTTTTGTTTTCAGTAAAAGCTTCAAAATGCGAACATGAAGAGAATCTCTTGGCAGAAAATGGCTGAAAAGAATTCTTTCCTTTCAGAAACAATAGTCGAAAATGTTCCACTTCGCAACACGAGAGCAGCACCGCCGAAAACACTCGAGCATTACAGGAGAACACAAGGAGAGATTATTGATCCAACTTTCAAGTTTGAACCCGAGTATTTGAGAGGGAGTTTTATCTCACTAACACACAAGACATCCAGCCACAGTCGATCATTATTCCTCTCTCTGATGGAAACCTAATTACATTTATCAGCTATTAGACAAAGCAGGCGCAGCGAGAGAGGGAGGCAGAGGCTTCTAATAAAAACTGAAATCAAATTCATCCATCAAAGGGCTTTTTTCTTTTTTTTTTTTTTACTTCAAACAAATAGGCTCATTGGTGCTTCACAAAGAGCAATACAAAGTTGTACAGTTATATAGAGGTGACAACTGAACAACATGGCCTTAAACTGTTAAAGTTTCTTGACGGAAACAGAGTCAAACCGGTACGATCAGGTGGTGAAAGGAATCGGAAAAATTTGAGCTCAGAGACCTAAAATGTCAACCGTGGACACACCATACCTAAATACAACCAGGGAGTGGGAGTGGTAACTGCAACACTCTTTGGTGTGGAAGATGCTACTATTGAAAGAAGACTGGTTAGCCGTTGGAAAATAGCTGTCACTTCTAGAAATTAAACTGTATATTTTTCGGAGGTTGGAACAACAAAACGCTACACTTTGGCGCTTGCTGGAGGTTAAGTTCCTTTTCCATTTTGCACTTTTGCCTTTTAGTTGAAAAGGTCAGTGTGAAACGAAGCAAATAGGATTACAATCTGTGTATGCCTTGGGAACAAGTAGACCAAGAGATAAATTCAGCAGGTACATTGCAAGCTAAAAGCACTACAGCAAAGTTACATTTTTTTTTCTCTTTCACCATATCAACCTCTGGCTGTTGCAGAAAATGCCACATACAGAAACTTTAGCAACTACACTGGACACCCGGCTTCCGCAGGGGTTAGCTAACATTTGTCTGCTAATAGCAGAAATCTGAAAATCCTTAAGGCGCTTTCTAAAAATGGCCGTCACCGCCTATTTTCTTTTTTTAGTTCAAACACCAACTGTGTCATAATATGCATTAACATGGACAGAGGAAACCGTTTTAGCACACAGAGACTGTGAGCCAGTATTGCTAACTTTGCTAACAGAGCTAATCATGCTAAACACAAATTCCGCTGAGAATTCATTTGTGTCACTTGAAAATCTTTTTTAATTTGTTAATTATTCATTATAGATATACAAATAATTAACGACAGCTCAGGTCAGAGAGGCTAGAAAAAAAAAAGAGAAAAATCAACTGCCACTAGAATCTCAGGATGGGTTAGCTTTGCAGTAACAAACATTGAAAAACAAAAAAAAAAATCCAATCTCAAGAATGAAGCTAAGCTTTATAAAAGAAAACATCACAACTAAAGAAAAATAAGTTCTGATTTTGATAACTTATCTTGTGGGGAGGGGGGATCATTGTGTCTTTTCTATTATTCATAAGATACAAGGAAAACAAAATATATTAACAATAGCTTACTTTACATGATCTTTACAAATATGCTTATGTAAAAAGATGCAACGGTCAAATGTGTCACCTTTGAGTTAAGGAGTCTAAAACAAAACCCCAAAAGGAAGGTCATGAGTTTGACAGATTAGCTATACATAAAAGTTGAACCAAACTTCTCCTCACTATGCCTAAAGTTAGAAGGTATGAAAGTAGTGAGTAAAATAATCTTACATAAATACAACAGCCTGTTTATTCTCGACCACAGCACATTTCAGATTCGTCTTCCAAAGCCCCAAGGCTCAAATGAAATGGAATGTAACTGTGTTTATTCATGTGTTCTGAGGCCAGCTTTTATATGAAAACCCTTCTATTTATGTGGGCACCATTATATAGGAACCTTGTAGGAGAAACGCACACAGACCAGCCAGGCTCTGAGAACATTTATTGTCATAAAACAAAGCTTAGTGTAAGTATAAAAGTGGACGCTCCTCTTTTGGAACTGTTTACTATAGCAAAAGAATAATAAAAAAAACCAACAAAAAAACAGAGGGGAGTGGGTGAGTTTTGTGCTTGGGAGGTAACGGAAACATAAAGTTAAACTTGTGTCCTTAAATTCATCTAAATCCCACAACTCACACCCATCATTTGCAGAGAGCCGCGGCCTCGGCTCCCCTCTGAGATTGCCACATTCAGACACGGCAACACCGTTGTTAACACTCGCGAACTGTGGTTTACTTCACCGTGGCATTTCCCTTCAAGATCCCTCCACCAGAATGTGTGTGGGAGGAACTGCCAGATTGGGCGAAAGTAACTGAAGGTGCCGTCTGAAAAATGTTGAGCTCATTTTCAAAGACCTGAACTCGTAAAAGCTTTAAGGCATAATCTTTTCAAGCAAAGAAAGAGAAGTGCCTTCATTTTCATACCTCTGTCATTTTGACCTGTAAACACTCAAGGTGGCACGCGAGCGTTCCTCGGGGAGTATCGGAACGATTCTCGGCGAAGCAGCGCGACCAGGAGATGTCGGAGCATGGTTGTAACCATGTGCTAAAAACATGAATCAAATGAAAAGGTTCGCTCAGGAGCAAAGTGAGAGAAGGGGGAGCCTGCAAACCCCTCCACTCAGCAACATTCTGCATTCACCTCATATTTCTGGGCGTACTGGGTGCAAACTCAGCAGACTGGAGTCTGCCAGGCCTGCTGAAAGACATTTCATCTCCGGAGCAGATTCTGTCTGAGGAAAAACAAGTCAGGCGTGTTGAACTCTTACAGTAGTATGGACTCTATACACAGTTCCTT
The DNA here is from genome assembly GCA_903067095.1 of Girardinus metallicus. Taxonomy (NCBI): domain Eukaryota; kingdom Metazoa; phylum Chordata; class Actinopteri; order Cyprinodontiformes; family Poeciliidae; genus Girardinus; species Girardinus metallicus. Next base: position 37,009 of record CAEGAE010009135.1, on the reverse strand, counting down.
CCCGCAGTCTATGTACAGTAAATTGTACAAACGTTAAGCTATCCTCTTTATGCCTTCCTTAAAAGAAATAAGATATTCACAAAATCTCTAGGTATGCTTCTATGGTTCTGCAAGTGTTCTGAAAGCCTTTCAAGGTTTTACTTTGGAATTTCATTGCTAAATTGTTCAGTCTTTGTACAGTAAGTAAGGCCGTCAAGATACAACAGCAAAAAACAATTTAAAATACACCAAAGACGTTGTCTGGCCCAGTTCTGGAGATTTCTTATGCACCAGACTGAAAGAGAATGAGAAAGCAGCTAAAGTCCAAGAGAAAAGTCCTTCTGTGAATTCACAAAAGCCCTGTTTGGCCCGCTTTAACCAAACTCTAATCTGTCTAGAAAGTGAACCACAGCACCTGAAAATAACTATCGAGTGTGAAAACAACCTAACACTATCCTTATCTAAGGCTACCCAATCCATTTGTATCTCGGCCAAAGTTTTTAATCATCTGCGGCTGCAGCGAAGGCTTAATGTCACCACCTCAGGTTCGTCCTGATCAGCCCTCTGCCAGTTTGCATTCTTGGCTGCGGTGAACTTTGGTTGTTGTTGAACTGTGCTGGCTGCCAGTTTGTTGGACAGAATTACAATCTGGACACAGAGACGAGCTTCGAGGCAGATGTGATCTACTGCGGCTCTGTGCCAGACGGAAAACATGATGATGTTTCCTCTATCAAGTACAGATTTGGAGTATATGCAAGTGAGATTTTTAGTGAAATAAAAACTGTAGTAGCCCTGTATATCGGAAGTGCAATATAATTAGCAGAATACACAATAAGTGCAGATATTAAAAAGCGAATTCGGTCTCAACGATGTAGTGTGCCAGCATGACATTATAAAGTAGAGTCAATATGGTTATGAAGGTGTTTGCTTTATGCTCGATTCAATGTAGCATCTTTGTTTGAGGCTCTTATTTCGAAGTAAAAAAGGAAGTAGTTCTTGACTAGTTTTGATCGAGTCATCTGTTTGTTGGGCTAGCCAACAATATTCTATTATAAACAGCAGTAAGGAAGCATCCAGCTCTGTTTTTATCATTCTTTTTAATGCAGATCATGACAGAAAATAAAAAACTTTGGCAGATAAGGTAGGAAAGCATTTTGAGAACACCGAGACTAGCTGATTGTGAGCCAACAAGGGTGAAGTGCTTGATATATTCTTACCAATGCTGGCCTAAAGGGCTAGTTCAGAGCATTTGATCATTTCTACCTGGATACAACTGAATATTTCTACAAATGAACAAAGTTTTTAAAAACTTGTTTCATAAAATTATTATTCAATTGCACAAAACCAAAAATGAAGTGTTTCCAATGCTTTTTATTTTTTATTTTCTGGCATTAGGCCCAAAAATAATAATAAAAAAACTTGCATAACTTTGAATTCTTTACTCTGTTACAAAATATATATTTTATTAGGGTTCCCTACAATATTGGTAAATTATAATTTTATCTTATGAATCCAACATTATGTACAGCTTCACCTATGGTGGAACCATGTATTGTATATAGTGTGTAATACAGTGGCTACACTAGCAGATCTAAATAACTGTGGTGCAGCAGTGGCAGGCTGCTGTTTTTACTGTAATGGCTGTAATAACTCCAGCATATGCTGTTTGCACCACACAAAATGACATCTAACTACCAACCAAAGATGAGCTTTTAGTTGCCATAGAGACCGAAAGTGTAAAATGACTTTGCAGCGTCATGGTGTAACAGGGACTAACAAGTCTTCTGCTTTTTGTGTTGAAGTCATCAAAGAGTTATCTACACACAGGTGTATATCTACAATGCTGGATTTCCACACTGGATTACCTATGGTTACATGTTAAGATGTTAATCTTGCAGCAGTTCAAAACTGGTATTCCTATGTTACAAGCTGTTATTTCCTGTAATATTTTTGATTACATATTGATCATAATAAAACATAAGCATCCACGTCTCCACCACATGCCGAAAGCAAACGCTACAAAAATTATGCCATAAATGAAAACATTAAAGCGTAGCCAGCATCAGTGGCGGCTCCCTGCGAGCTCAGCCCCATGAGCCTATTTCCAACACTTGTATGTTGGTGGGGCACATCACACACAGCTGTGGCCTCCTTTTGGAGCTCCTGCAGCGCTCTGATATACAGCAGTGCACGCCAACACGCCCAGGAACTAAAGCTGGGCCACACAGCCACGGCGTTACAAACGGGCACAGGGCAGGAGAAAGAGCCTAAACGAGGCGAGCGTGGGAGGAGCGGCAGGCTGGTTTTTCCAAAGCGGAAGACGACGGCGACGACTCCTGCAAATCGAGGCGACGCTCAATTAGCGCCGGGGTCCCGAAGATAAGGAGCTTTGTTGTGCTCCGGAGCATGAAAACTGGGTTAGAAACTAAGTTTGGTTCGAGTGATTGAGCGATGCCTGGTGAAGAGCTGCAGCAGTAATTGGGTTCAGGCGGCTCCCCTACTGCCTCGATGTATTCCACTGTGACAGAACGGTAAATAACAATGGATTCACTGATGCACATGCACGTATTAATGTATGTATGCAAACACCGCAAAGACTATTCAGTATTCCCGCACGAGGGGGGACGGTGGAGGGAGGGGCGGCAAACACCTCGCATTCGCAAATCTTCAGGGCTTTCTGCTTTGCTCTCACATAGTCGAGTGCATTCGAGCAAAACCGGATACACGCCTCTGCAAACAGCTCCGTGCACACACCTAAATCCATAAACACACCAAACACTCGGCGAGGCATGTCAAAAAGTGATGTCCATCGATTGTGTCTGCCTACAACCAGCGAGAGGTTCCTTCTTGAATTTACACCGACGCTCCGTTTATTTACACCTCCTATTTCCAGCATGGCACCTCCACAAAGCAGGGAAAACATTACGGTGCCATGAAGGAGGAATATTTGCCTAGCGGGCTTCTGCTTTTGTTTTTTGGTCACATTTTAATGTTTCTGATCAGCAAACAGAATTTAATATGAGATGACACACACACACACACACACAAAAAAAACTGGTTTTGATTGACTGATCCACCAACCTTTGTGAAAAAGTAACTGCCCCTGTAGTTAAGTCATTTTTTGAAAAGTTGAAGATGCTTTATTTTCAGAACTGTTGATATCACTTAAATAGAACCTGATTGGCAACATGAATTAAGCTAAAACACTCCCTACCTCCCCCAAAAAAACACAACACATCAGGCCACAAACCAAAACGAAAGTCACTCACTTGTAATAGTCTGAACAAAGACATGTCTAAGGGTTTATCCCAGCACCAGTTCACTGGTGGACCAGAGAAAGGAAGTGATTCAGAGGCAGCCGATGAAAATGTTGTGAGCGCCATATTTTTACCCTCAGAATTTGATTTGGTTTTGGACAAGCCAAATTAAAAAAATAAATAAATAAAAATGTGTTTCCATTACAAATTTGCACAAAACTTTGTCAATATATAAAAGAAAAACTGCCTAATTTTGGTGGCAAAACGTTTTATCAAAAATTTAGAGTTTCTTTTTAAATTGATGTATTTCCATCAAGCAAATTTAATTGGGCAATTATATGGTCAACGGAAACGCAGCAAACAACACCAGGGCGCCTTAAGCAACAACAAAATTTAGGCGCAGCGTTAGAAATAACAACAGGTGACTTTTTATTATCTATATGGATCAGAGGTTGTAAAGTTTAAGTAGTTTAAAGTGAGTCTACACTGTGTCTTTCTTATTTCTGACAGTTTTTTGTTTTTTTTTCTGGGCAGCCTTTCGATATTTCCAGTTGCAGTTCATAAATCTGGCTTTGAAAGCTGTGCTTAATTCAAGACTGTGAAGAATCCACACAATTTGTTGCATTGAACAGCAATGGCACTATGCTAAGTATAGTACTTGAGTGGTTAAATTGTCTCCAATCTTACACAAAAGCTGGCTCTAGGACAGGTTCCAGCTAAACCTCTGGAACCTGTTTGCTGGAGAAGCCCTGATTTAGAGCCTTTGTCTACAAATGGAGATAAAACAGAGCAGTGATGATACTCCCCAGGAGTGGCTGGAAAATATTATGAGGACCGGTGAGACAAAATGTAATTTTTTGAGCACGATTGTCTTTGGCTGCTTTATAGCTCCATGACCCAAACGACTTGCCGTAACTGGTGGAGCCATGCGTTCTAGAAATCTTTATCTACAATTTCCAGCCATCAGTTTGTGATCTTGAACTCATGCACTCCTGAGTTTATGTAGAAAATCAACAATCTAAAACTGATAAGCAATTTGGAGAGGCCTAGTCAAAGTCTGGTCTTAAATTTGAGATGCTCTAAAGTGGCATTTATACATGTTCATGCTTTAAAACCTTCCAGTGTGGCCGAGTCGAAACATTCAGGAAGAGAGGAACATAAATTCTTCACAGTGATGCAAACACCTGACTGCAAGTTTTCACAAACACTTGATGGAAACTGCTAAGGACAGTTTTAGTAGGAAGACGGATCAAAAGACGAAAGAAAACTGTGTTTCCAGAGGAATGCTGGCAACAAGGCCACATTCTCCACCAGACAAAGACCACATAAATAAATGAAATCCTTCCAACGGGGGAAGCCTCCAGTTTCTGGTCTGGTTCCACATCTGAAACTCATGCAAGCTCAACTCCACAAACCCCTCTTTTATGTCTGAGCGTCTTTATGCGAGCGCACGCAGCACATGGGACAGCGCTGCGGTGCTAATGAAGACTTTCTCGGGGCAGGAGTCACAATGCCGTGATTGGCCAAACATCGCACATCATTAAAAGTAACATGGCTGAGACGGAATAATGCTCTTGACCCTCTCGGGTTCATTAAAAAGAAAAAAAGGTGAGCGGTGGAAACACATAAACAAAACAAGCAAATTGGCGAGGTTCGCTGAGGCCTTCGCCGTGGCGACGCGGAGTCATTCGGTGTTAGCAAATAACGGCGCTTTCATGTTGTTGTTTATTCTGCTTGGAGCAGAACCAGATGGCGGTTGTTAACTGACATGTCAGCTTCGCACTACACGATAATTACTTTGAGTAGGACAGCACATTGAATACTGGACACAGAGAGAATCTGTAAATACGAGCTGCGGTTCGCTGCGTTTTTATTTTTGGAGAAAATACAAATGTAACAACGTCTACTGTGGCATACTTTTTACATAACGCAGCATTATCCTTGGAGGAGGTGGGGAGAAAGACGTCTGAAGTATCAGCAAAGGAGGTGACGTGAGCTGACGCCAGAATATCAGCTGTGGTAATTAGAAATCTGCTCAGTATTTGTATGCTAAAGATGCCTGTTAATGTCAGCTGTGACTATAATTAGGCCCTGATTGGAGATGCATGTTAATGCTAGGTGTAAATCTCACTGAAGTACATCTAATTGACTTTCAAATTCCCTTCCCCCGGCTCCCACTACTCTAATTTCTGTAGTGGCGAACCACTGTGAAAATCTGTTTTACTACAATCATGGGAAAATACTAAGTACACCCTATCTGCCTCCATAGCATTTTACAAGTAAAACAGCAGCCAGGTGCTTTTAATGTAATACAATTAAATACCTGATCATTAGCAAGCGTGGTCATCCCTATAAAAGCAGATCTGATCCGGAGTTGTGTGTTAACAAAATGTTAAGGAGGAAAAACCCAAGTACCCGGTGCCCCGCAACTTTCAGACGTCCCTCTGCTTCAGTACACCTGGCTCCGATATTGGCTCATCAGCTCTGTAGAGCTTGAATGCAGACAAGTGAGGCAGCTACGTCATTTAACTCAAGTGTGCAGGACAAGGGACACATCTAAAAGTGGCAGGAGACTCAATTTTCACTTCCCAACAATCGGAGAAGGGTAAGAAGGTAATTTTCCAACATTTTCAAGAGATTACCTGAGGACAGTACCCTATCTTCCTAAGAATGTGGACACCCTAGCAAATTCACCACAAGGTAATAGCACGCTTTGTTCAGAGAAATGATAAAAACCCAAAGTTCATGTGAGGACAATTAGAAAAAAGACAGAACATTAATGACTTGTTGCAAAGGGCGGCCAGGAGGAAACACATCTTTACTGTTAGAAGAATATGGCAGCACAGTTTTGCTTGAAAAACCTGCATCAAAATGAACAAAAAGGGTTTTGGACTAATGTCCTGTAGGGAAATTAAACCAACATAGAGAGGTCTTGCCATAATTCATAGAGCCACATTTGGTTAAATAAATAAAACAAGAAAACGGTTCATTGCCTGAAACAAAAACACAACCTATTAAGCAACGCGGTGGAGGAGTGAATATTTTGGCTTGAGCACCAGTCACTGATTAATGACACCATGAACTCCTCTCTACACCAATGTGTTCTAGATTCAAATTGGAGGCAATCTCTCTGCCCATGAAAAGCTAGACCCAAAGTGGCTCACTAACAGAGCGATGATCCCAAACATAAGAGCACATGTACAAAGTCCAGATCTCAATTTGATTGGAAACCAGAGGCAGAATCTCAAGACAGCCTCAATGAACTGAAGTAAGATTACACAAAAGTGTGATCCAAAATCTTATACAACAGGAAAAATGACTAATTCAAGTTCCTGACGCTTAAAGAGGTTCTAAAACTGATCAAATCATGCGCTGTAGTTAGATTTCCTTATGACGGTGTCAACAGCAATGGAAACTTATTTTCCCCTGATGATGTAACAGAGATAAGCAATATTCCAACATCTCTTCTTAAATGTCTGACAGTTGTTCGAAGTGAGAGCTTCTTTTGGTCTGACAGCAGTTGTTCAACCTCCACTCACCCCTTCGGATTGACAGAGTTCATTGTAACCCCTCATAGTCAGTGGGCTCTAGCCACAGATTGGCATCTCTATGAGCAGCCCCAGGGCAGCACGCATTAGCATACCCACATGGTGGTTGGCCTTCATTTGGATGTTGACAAAGAGAGGCATTGGCCTCCATCTTGGACTGCTACCCGTCAGTTTTGTGCCACAAAATGTACTGGCGCGATGAAATGATTGAAGGGAGGGGAGAGGAAAAAGATACTCCAAAAGGCACAAAGGCTTGTGCCTCACTGACCCTTCTGTAACTACCTCCTTCATTCTTTGCCATCTCGCAGCAGGCGTCTGCTCTGGCACTACCGTAAGTCTAGTCCATAAAAGCTGGAATCCTAACAATTAGCATAATGGGACCCTTAGCAGCAAGCTGTTTTTTCCGGTATGAGGGGCTTCTTCCTCTTTCTTGTTCTCAAAGGCCAGAGAAGCCCCGCTGTGTCTTTTTGGTAGAAAGAGTCAAGCGCCGGTAGCAAAGACCTGCTGATGAACTGGACTGTCTGAAATGTCCATGAATTTCTTTCACAAAGTTCATTGTAGATGTTCCGTCTTTTTTTTTTTTCTACTGGAACCTTTGACTTCTGGATACGAACACAGACCCAGCGATTCTGTCACTGCCGAAGAAATAGCTAGTGTGTCTTTTTGTAGCTAATTCAAGAATGTGTCATGCATCATATAATGTTTCCATCCAGTGTCCCTTCTCCTGATGGGAGTGGGTTTTAGGGCCCCCGATTAAATTATTGTGTCTGTTAGGTGAAGAAGTTATAATCCATTTGGATGAAAAGCAAATTAAGAACATCTGACATTCTTCTAGGCTTGGAGGATGTAACGGCCTTTTTATGACAATTGGATTGGGAAGTGAGACGAATGAGAATGCATATTGCTGACATTCCAGGTTTGCAGACACAATGCAAGCTCTGTTTTATGCAACAACTGATATTTCCATGAATACATTGCTGCATACCTCCGGCAAAAACAGAAGCAAGACGTCATGCTTCCAGCTGCTTTAAAATCAAAACAACAAGCCTTGCAATGAAACATGTCTGACTTCAACAGTTTCTTAAGCGTCATCTTGTGGAATATAACACAAACTTACAATATTTTCCTGCAAGTCACTTATCCTTTGATTCATCTAGATTCACATTGATTGGTATTTGGTAATGATCAAATACGAATCCTTTTTCCTTAATAGAGTCTAATCTAAAAGGGGAAAGACTAAGTTGGTGAGAACCACATGCTCAACTAAATACTTCCAAATACCTCCAGCTACCAGGACAGTGTTTGGGAGTAACACATACTGTTTCATCTTAAACAATATATAAATTGTGTGCTTAATTTATAACATTTCGCACTTGTTCATTCATGGAATTGAAGGAAGTGACACTGCCTTCAGTACAGTAAATAGTACTGTAGCATCACTGCCCTGCACATCTGATGCTGTAGCATGTTCTGATCGTTAGCTAAACCAAGCTACAATAAATTTGTTTGCATGTTGAAAATTCTTCAACTGCAACTCTAAGCTACTACACATGTCTGTCATTACTATGGAATACACAAGTAATGCTCACATGTCAAAGCAACAACCTGATAATACCATTATTATAGCAGTCTACAGTAGTTCTGTCTGCTGATTGAGATTCCCTCACTTTTGCATGTTATATGTCTGAAGTTTCGATTAATTAACCACCCATTGGAGAGACTCATAAAACAGTGAACCTTCATCCCTAGGTGTTACATTCATCTTCCTGAAATAACGGCCTAGTTTTTTGCCTAGTGACTTTTTTGTTTGCCTAAAAAATCTTTTTGCAAAAAAGAAGCATTGATTTCAAAAAGATAATCGCTTCTGTAAAAAAAAAAAAAAAAAAAAAAAAAAAAAAAAGATTTGGGCCATTATCTTAGGAAGGTGACAAAATGTTAAAAATAAATCAAACAAAACAGTAATGTCAGGAAAATGTAATGTACCTTTTCCTGATGCAGTCAAACACCAAGTAAGACTTTCAGCCGAACAAAAACACACTTCACAAAAGCAGCGAGACACACATTTCAAAGACAAGACAGGTATTTCACAAAATATGCTTCATGTGTCTAAGTGTAGAGGTTTTTCAATATACGATGGGGTTTTAGCATAAATGCAACATAGTGTGTGAAAATCAATAAATCAGGTCGCAAATAGCAGGAAAAGGAAAACAAAAACTCCCTGCAGAATAGTACATTCTGGTTATTTAGAAGATAAAACTTAAAACAACATAAAATGTTGAAATGTAGAACTTTGAAGGAGATGTTTATCATTTATAAATGTTATTCCAGTTGTGCAAGAACTGACCAAAGTTCTAGCAATTAGAGCCCGAGACCTGCTTGTGTTATATGACGCTCAAGTGTTTCACAGAGAGGAGACGTCGGCGTGCGCTGTCAAGTGTTTCAGTGTCTGCAAGAATGTTTCTATGGCTTAATAGTCTATCAGCATCACCTTGAGTGCCTGCTTGTCCTTACCCAGGCGAGTCACGTCCTTGCCCAGACACAAACCAAATTTAAACTCCTGCAACAACAAGAGGATGGGAAAAAGGAATGTAAAAGAGAAGAGGAAAGGGGCTGGAGAGAGAGAACAAGAGAGGCAAGTCTCGGGGAAAAAAGAAGCAATGGAGGAAGATGGATCTTCCACGGTTTCTTTTTTGGTTGCTCACTTGAGTGTAAATCATGAATATAAGCTTAAGTTGTCAAGGAGGAGCTATGGCTCGACAACAAATTCACAAGAGTTCTCACATCCTATATACGTCTCTATACACACAAGGAGAAGACGGAGGGGGGATGAGAAAACCGGGAAAAAAATATGTTGAGCTATGTAAAGAAGTTGGGAATGAATAAGAAAGAAAAGGCAAAAGAAGCAAGTGACCAGAGAGAAGAGAGGAATAATTTGGTGGTTTTGGGAAAAGAAGGAAATATGACTGGGACAAATGAGAGGAAAGTTGGAGAGAGAGCAAGGAGAAATTGTGGAGCCTGAGAAATGAATATTGCATGGTGGATGGGGACAGCTGTCTGGTAAGCAGTGAGCAGGTAAGAGTGGATCACTTTGGCACAGCAAGGAAATACAGTTATCCGAATATAGAAAATAAAAAAGTGATCAGCTTCAACAAAGCTTAAATCAAGTACAAGTACATTGCAGTTTGGATGTCCAGGCTTTGGAAATGAGCAGAGACAATCCAGAGAACTGACACAGGGTGTGAACGTGTGTGTTTGAGACAGGGGCTGATGGAGAAATACAACAATGACTGAAACAAGGACTGAAAACAAACTGAGACTGGGTGACATGAACATTATTTTCAAGATGGTCAGGAAGAAACGCACTTTGTACACACCTACTTAGTAAATTCTGACACTCCACAGTGACTTGCAAAAGCATACAGAGCCTATGAACTTGTTAGCCTCTGATTTATCCTTTTGTACTAGCTCCTGCTCGTCTCTACTAGCTCTTAAGTGTTTTCCGCTAGTAACGGTTACATGGTACAGGCCAATTTTTTTTTTTTTTTAAAAACTACTTTGCAGGCAATCTAAACATTCAGAATTGGGCTTAAAATGTAACCCCACAAGACAGTTGGTTACTGATTGGCTAAGGGTAAAGTCATTAGTTGCATTCATTACAGTAATCTGACCCGCCGTTTGTAAAAATTCACTACAGCAACTGAGTATATCTGGAGTTTTTAAGACAGACTGAGCAGAACGTTCGCCGTAGCTTCCACGTCCTCCGTTGTTGTGTTGTGTACATATCACTTTTTGGACTCAACTACACTCAGTTGTAACAGAAAACAACACAAACTGTTAAGAATAGAGTTGAGTTGCGCTGGAAAAGGGCCATGCATTTGAAAAGCTGGTAGAGAAATACCCAAGAAGATTTAGAGCTTTCATTTCAGCCAAAACCTGATTGTTCAAAGTATTGATTCTGAGGAAGCTGAATGCCTAAATGCAACACTTCCGATTTTTATTTGGAAAATGCTTCTTAGGAAGCAAGGAAAACAACCGGCTCAATCAGAAGTTTGGCATCACAGCCATGTGGGGATTACCTGCGTCTGTGTCGGTGTCACAGATGCTCCCTTCTCCCTCCCTTCAGCTTCTCCGTCATGGACACAGACGACCCGTGCTGACTTTTCCCTGGCAATATTTCCTCCCTCTCTAACCTCCTGGATAAACATCATCACTTCTAATGGCGACATGACATCACAGTTTGTGGTTGACGACCCCGCGCTTTGTTTGTGGGCGTGTCTGTGTGTGTGTGCGCGGGACACAAAGGCAGAGCCTCTGAAAATATTTATGTGAGTAAACAAGCTCCACGGCTGTTTGCAGACAGCCACAATAACTCAGATGAATCTGGATTTGTGTGTGCTGATAAGAGTCCAATAAAAGGCAGAGAGGATGAAATGGGTTCCTTCCCCGCCCCCGCCGGCTTCAATGAACCCGTCATTGAATCAAATGTGTATTAAAATCTAAAACCCTGGCAGTCACAGCCCAGACAAACAGGAGGGCTTTGAAAAGCGGGAAACAGTTACGTTGTTCTCTTAGTAACTTGAGTCCATCTTTTTTTCACTATTATTTCTGAATATTCAGACGGATGACAATGCAATAAGACATTAGGTTATGAAAAGACACAGCTTTCCAAACCATTAAACGAAAAACTATTAATGTTGTGCTGTCTGAACAGTTTTATGCTCCCTTTAGATCAGTTTCTTAATCAGATTTCTTTACATCATAAAATGGAGGAGCAGAAAGAAAAGTTCACTGTCCCAGTTTCCCTCTTGCTCTGTTTTACAGGCGTTTCTGCTGTTTACACCCGAGTACGTTTTTGAAGACTTTCCTGTCCGATCACAGTAACAGTGAAATGATGCATCGTGGAGTTCTGGTTTTCTTCCCCTTCTGTGATAATCAGCAAAACTTTAATCTGCTTTTACGTAGACTAAAGCGTCCTTTGTAGAAACACTAAGCAGCCCTCCTCTGCCTCGAATGAGACAAAACTAAGAGTTGCAGCTTTTTTTTTTCCTTCTTTTTTTTTTTTTAAGTAATTCCCTAAAATCATGTTTGTTCCAATTATCACTTTCCTCCAACTTCTCAGGTCCAGGGAGACGGGAGCGGCAAAAGACGAGGATAATCAGTTAAGAGATTGATGTTGCGGGCTCCTGGGAAATCCCAGCATCATCTTCTGATTCATTGAGGAAAACAGGAGGATGGGAGGGGGAGAGGGTGAAGTTTTGAGGGTGAGGACAGATGAAATAAATAAATGCTGCAGTGGGCTGAAGCATTGCGGTTGGGTTTGCGCACTGAAACGGCGAGTCTTCTTCTCCAAAAAAAAAGAAAAAAAAAAAAGGTGGAGAAATGCTGTGATGATGCATCTGCAAGGACTTCGCGCCGCTAACGATGTCTGGAGCAGCTTTTGACGAGCCCTCCTAGGAATGACATTGTTATGCAAACCTCTGTGTGTCTGCAACAAACACAAAGGTGGTCCCGCCTAAGTCAACTTCTCACATTCTGCTGTTTGCTTCTTGCTTTATAATGACTTCTTTTCATCACTAGCTACACGCTGGGACTCAAGAGGCACAAACAGGGCGCTATAGAGGTGTATTAAACTCTTCCTCTTTTTCAACGTGTGAAACACTGTAAGGTTTTGTATATTAGTAATATTACAAATGGGTATTGTTTAGGTTTTTTTACACCCATGAGATAAAGCACTTTCTTTGGCTTCTGTCTGGTTATATCCCACTTTACTTTGACTTATCTTACTGTTGGTGTAGCACGGGAAACTTATAAGTCATTTATGATTTTTCATGATTCATTGAACTCCTTTCTTTTTAAGAGCGGGAGAGGTTTAGCTTCTGGTCATGATAACATCCAGCGCAAAAATACCATACAACCCATTAAATATTTGGCAAACAAAAGGTGCAATGCCTGGGTAACTGCAATAAAAGAGGCTACACAGATAAAGTAAGTGATGTAAGGAGCCAGACAGTCTGGAACCAACTCTATGTGGATGGATGCTATGTGTCAAAATAGCAAAGGAGCCCAGGGTGAGAAGCACGGTGTGATTGTGCGTCAGCGTGTGCCAGTGTAAGCTTATATGCCCATGCAGATGCCTTTTGTCACTGCCTTGTTCCTCAGTGCATCTGGGCCCAGGGATCATGAGGTTTCCATCTTCGCTCAGAGTACCACCTCACTGCAAAATGTGACAGAAACCAGCGAGGAAGGGGAGGTGGAGGGAAGGAGGCGAACTGAAACAACTGAGTGAAGTGTTCATTTAGGACATAAAGGGCAAGTTATTAGCCACGGCGGTCGACAGGTTGGCAGGAAGTAGTACGTATTCAGCACACAGAAAGCTGGAGTCAGCATTCGCTACGCGGGTGTTAGATTCCACAGGAAGGAAGCGTTTTATGCGACCTGCGCCACTTGGAGTTTATAATCCAGAGTTCTGCTTTTAGTTTGGGAACAAAGCAGAAACAGAAGAACAGAAAGACTCCAGCCTGTAGGAGTTCTGGGACTGCAGTCGTTACAGAAGACGTTTAGTGCTGGAAAATGAACCCGTCTCACCATATTTACTCTCTGCAAACAGCATAGTAATAAAATCATTGGGACGATTGTCTGCTGCCGCTCTCAACCAATGATGAAGCAGAAATCCAACAGTGCAAACAAACAAAGTGCTAGTTTGTACCAACCCAAACAATAAGAATAAAGCTCCATGTCTAAGAAAAAAGATACTCTGGCAAACAGATTCAGTAGGCCGATATTGGACACTGCTGTGTAGTCTGTCAAACAACAATACAAATTAAATACCTGGCGTCTAGGCAACCGAGAAGTCATCTCAGTAGGTGTTACAGTTTTGTGAATTGTGAGCAAAATAATCTGTAAAAAATGTGGCATCAGTCAACTCTGGTGCCACATTTATTGGCAGTTCTAATGAAAGACTCTTGGGTCCTCCCTATGCTCAGGTTTTCTGAAGGGGGCTTGGACGGCAAAGGATGAGGTTGATTTTGTGTCTAATGACGTATTTCTGTATATTGTGGCGACCCATTTTAAACTTATTGATAGAGCCATCTGTTTTTGTTTCTGGTAATTCAGACTTTATCATATCACACACTCTAAAAGGTTTCTCGGGCCATTGGACATACTGTAAGACCAGTATGTCCAACCTCTGGTGTTTGCTACTGAAAGGCTCAATTTTAGTCTCACATGACTAAAAACATTAAAGTCTCAAGTCCCTTTAGAATTTAGTAAAGTTTAAATATTAATGTTTGTGATGGTAGGACAGAAAAAGCTAACACTGGCCGTACAAACACTTGTCATGTATGTTGCGGACAATGGTTGAGATCTGGTTCTTCCTGAGCTCCCTTACCATCCTGTTCGTCTTAAGATAAATGCTTGTCCTCCTCTGTGTTAGTGGCAAGAGAAATGGATCTCTGTGCCACATTATATTTATCCCCCAGGGTAACAGGAAGTCATAGATTGATCCCAAGTAGAAATTACTTTACACATTGGACAAGAGTTGGGGTACAACCCATCAGGTCAGAACAAATTCAGTTTATACAAATTTTTTAGGTTTCGGTGATGTGTCAAGCACCACTTAATCTGCGTTCTGTTATCTTTTTCATGTTGTTGAATCCAGTCAAACTATGAATTTGCTTCTTTTTATTGAACTGACAATGTTGGAATTTAGGTGTACAAGAAACTGCCAGAGCAAAATTACTCACGGCACACGAGATGCCGCCTGTGATTAGGTTATCATAGCCAAACCGAAACAACCCCAGAAAATGACCTGTCAGTATTTACGTTTGAAACTATCCCAGCTTTCCTCCTCTCTTAATTTCAAAGGACCCTCATTTCACTTCCACAGAGAAGTAAACACTTGTTTTCATTCAGTGCGTTTGCTTCGGTTCATTGAGAACACACACCCACACACTTAGAGAAGATGTGAGGCACTTTTCCCCTCATCTGCACTCACCCGCGGCAACACAGCGGAGCGACGCGAGTGTGAGACAGGCCAGATGAGTGTGGAAAGGCAGAGATGGCTTCAGCGAAAAACGGGTGAAGGCTAATTAATCTGAGACATACACAGAGTTCCTTCCAGCGCAACAAACAGCTAATTCAGTATTCTGTGCACCTCTCTTCAGTCTGGGACACAACTCAGGAGGAAGAAAAGAAAAGACAAAAAAAAAAAAAAATGATGTTTAACAAGAGTTTATTTTTCTGCAAAGAAAGGAGTCGAGGTCTCCATGCAAGGCGAGTTTTCACACGTGAAACCTTCGCCTTTTCTTTTTCCTTATTCCACTCGTCCCACTGATTTTTTTTTTTTTAAATCTGAAAGTTAAATTATGTGGTTTCAATGAAGTGACGGGAAGGTATTTTATAATTTCAATCCCTGCCACACAAACTGTTCTTTTTAACGGCTAATTACTTCGGTTACGCTGTTATTTTCAGTTCCTCAGGATCTACGCCAGCATGAAAAAAAAAAAAAAAAAAAATGCATCCAATCTCCCCGGGTCTCTCTGATTCTGCACTTTAGCCACCTGCAATCTGTCTCTGTTGCTCTGAAAGCAAATTCAATTCAGTTCAAAAAATACTGATTGATCCCAAAGAGAAACTGAATAATTAAACAATAATAATTAAAGAATGACTAAGGTAAGACCAAAATATCTATTTGCAAATAAAGTATAAAACAATTTAAAATCTTTTTTGATTTTTTTCATGGTGAAAAGGAAACAATACTCAACAATGTTTGCCTTGAATAGTTATATTAATAACTATTAGCCTTTTTTTTGTTTTGTTTGTGGAAACCTAAAAATGAAATGTTTTCTGGTTGTAGAGCATCTACATATATTTCAGTGGACATTTGTCCCAAACGGAAATCATCCTGAAGGGATTACTGGCCGTTACGGATAACTTTTCTCATATTCCTCTTATTTGAGTTTTCTACACTATAGGATTTCTACACATTTGCTGTAGCCCCCCATCTTTCCTGACTCCAATGTCCAGAGCTTTCATTCTGATTTTTGAAGTTTAGATTCACAAGTTTCCTATGAGTTTAAGGTTCTTATTTTTTTATAGCACAATCCATGGATGGATTCAATTCAAATAAAAAACACTTCATTTATCCCCAAAGGAAATTAAATGATGTCTTTTATGTCAACCAAGTATCTTCAAAGTGGTATTGTGGATGGTGATGCTGGCAGCAGTCAGTCTCCCAACGAATCTGAAGAGGCTTCTGACTGAATGAAATGCTAATTGCTCAATATCCAGGCAGCAAAGACTATATTTCATAGCAACATGTTCTGGATGACACCATCAGCGCTGCTAATCCGCCTCATTTGCTTTTGCCGCTCCTCTTTAAGTCACTGCCTGGCTGTACGGTTAGAAACCCGGGAAAAGAGAGACGTTAGAGTCAGAAACATAATCCTTACCCCATTATGATGGATGGAAGAGATGATTCGAACTTCCTCCTCCTGCATCCATGGAGCCTCCTTTATAACTCCACTGGGATTTGGGGGTTTGCATTTGAGCTTCTGAGATGCTAATCAGCTACTCTCAGTTGTAAAAACAACACCTTGCTTCCACGGTTACAAAGGGACGAATTGAAATACAAACGTTTCTCTATGCTGATAGCAAGATGATTAAAAGAAATCTGTTGATGATGCTGGGCTAAAAACATTTGTAAAAAGAAAAAAAAAAAAAAAAAGACAATGTGGAGATTATTAATGTTAGTGTCCATATTTTGTGCTCTTTCCTTCTCCAACACACACACACACACACGCACACCCCCACACATAAAGATTAATCACTGGCCACTGCCACGTCCAGTCTGCTCCATGCACTGACCTCCCTCTATCTAGCAACACATCAGGACTGGGACACACATGTAATCTCCCATATCTCCTTTAGCCATCGCCACAAAATGAGAGCTGCTGCCCCTGCAAAAGCCCCACAGCCGACCGACCGGTGGAAGCGGTGAGAACCGTAGGAGCCTGAACCACACAAAGAGGTAAAAAAAAAAACACAAACAAACAAACAAACAAAAAAAAAAACAAGCTAGGTTTCCTGAAGGCTTCTGCAGTCTTGCAGCACTGAGGACCTTTGAATCAGCAACAGAGAGGAAAAAGTGGGAAAAAAAAGTGTTCTAAAGGTTAATGTGGATTTGGCTCTGGTTATTAAGCTTATGTACCTAGTTGTTGCTATGCATGTCAAGCTAATAAACATCAAATTGAACCGATTTTTCTGTCTGCAGGCGAGGAAATATATGGCTTGCCGTTTACAATAAAAAGCTGCGGCTGACATTTAGACCTGCCTGTAAAGGTAACTGCCATCCAAACTCAGAGGGGGTGTTGTTTCCACACCGTCGAATATAAATGCAACCCATGCCTCAACTACGGTGTCTCAGCTTGGCTTTCGTCCATAAACCACAGCTAGCAGACAAAGTATTAATTATCATCCTTGGAGCTCATCTGCTATCCCTTATTTAAGGACTGATAAAAAAAAAAAAAGAAAAAAAAAGGGCAAAATGGCCTCAACTTTGAAAAGCACGGCAATTAGCGGTGATCTAGTTAAAGAGAGCCCTCTTTGCTGTGTTAATGTAGGTAATTATGGCTCCAAAAGGAAGTGATATAGACTTCGCCGAAGTGTTTGAGGAGAGCAGGCGAATTCTGAAGACGGGAGAAGACGGATGGGTGGCCTCTCACACACACACACCTTCACACAGGGTAAGGTGACATCCTTCACTCACACACATCAACACACACAGTCAGCTGACACACTGGAAGTCTACTTGATGTCTCTTTGTGTCTAGAGACGTTAATACTAAGAAAATATGGACAAAACTCGTACTATTATGCTTTTTATACAGCTAAGCCCAGAATTATTCATACAATCGGTAAATGTCAGTTTCAAGTCATTTTAAGTTGAGTTTCTTCTGCCTTGAAGTGACACTGAAATTTTCAAGTGGCCCAGTTAAAGTCCTGACCTGAATCTGATTGTTTTTGGAGAGAGATGGAAAGGAGGCATTCCAAATGCAATGACTTGGAGTCAACAAAAATAAATTGTCAAAAATATTCTATTCAATTCAAAAGTACTTCATTGATCCCAAAGGGAAAATAAATGTTGTTGTAACTCATTTAATTCAAGAGTTATTGTAGATGCTGATGGCCGTGGGCAGGAAAGGTCTCCGGTAGCAGCCTGTATTGCAACTAATTTGGAGGAGCTTCTGACTGAAGACAACCTGTTCTATGACAGTCATGAAATGGACTGTCAGGGTTGTTTACATTTTTATGATTTTATTTAAAAAATAATGTAAAAATATCAATGGAAGCGTACGGAAAGCTTGTCGGCAGTGACCATAAGAGGTTGATTGACGTAATGCCAAGAAATGTTTTTCTACCGATTATTGACAAGATACATTTTCACAACATTTTTTTAGAATACAATGTAAATAAAAATACATTCTTCTATTTACAAGTGACACTTGTAAATATCATTTTATTTTTGAAATCATTTTATACATTTTTGAGGGCTAGTGTCTGTATCAAAAATAAATGTCTTGGTTGATTGAAAATACTGTCAGATCGTAATGGAAACGATGCACAGCTGAAACTATACATTCACATACGTCTAATGAAAACACGTGCATCTTTTTATTGATGTTAAATCAAAGCAAACTTCTCTTGTGTCTGGAATTGCCAAAAACCTTTCTATTTGCTAAACGCCATAATTAAGAGACAGAGTATCTCACAGAGTCATTTGCTCGTATCTTAGAAATGAAAAGTTTGCATACCTTTTCAGATCATTGGGTTTTATGAGAACCCCGCCAAAAGTCAAAGTTTTTAAGCCACTTCGACTGTAAGCTTAGGGTCATTGTTCATTAGATGTTGCTTCAGTACTTCCACATAATTTTCTTTCCTCATCATGGCATCTAGTTAATGAGGCGCACCAGTTCCTCCTGCTGCAGGAGCCCCGCAACATGATGGTGCCACTGCTGTACTCCACAGTTCAGGCAGTGTTCACGCCCTTTCCTCCGAATGTGACGCTATGGTTTGAGAGCACTTAAAAAGGGGTTCAGTAGCATTTCTATACTACTGGAGTCAAACAGTGAAGACTCCAGGAAAACTCTGGCTGTGGCCAAGAAGCGGCTTGGCTCCTAACTCAGCAGGAAATGCTGAACATGTCTGTAAATAGGGGAAGGGCAGAGAATCAGATGTACTCAAACTGGTAAAGTAGGCCAGATGCTTTTATCATGAGGAGAGAAGAAGTTTGTTTGTTTGCTTGTAAAGCTTTAAGTCAAGATGAAAAAATCTGTAGCTTGTGCTCATAATAGAATTCAAAATGTCTTTTTTTCCCCTCAACAACAGGAGGAAACATACTAATCAATTAAATCATTAATTAGTATGTTAATAGGAGGCTAATTTTCAACTGCAATCCTAATTATCAAATACACTTTACAGTTCAAATGCAGACTTCTAGAGCTCACTCTGAAATAAAGACCCTCTTCTTCTGCTGCAGCCAGGTAACACAAGTTCTAAAATAATAATCAGCACTGATGACACAAAAATAAACTCAACTAAAACAACAATTTTTTCTATCAAGAGCGTCCCATACTGTTAATCAACCGAGATGCCTCCTAACCGTTTATCTGCTCTTTTTCCAGAGCCTCCGTTAACAGAGGAAAGGACGTACCTTTGGAAGGCTCTGTACGTTTAGGTAGATCCAAAGTGTCGTAGTTTTTGTCATTTTCACCATTCTTTCTGCCTGCGTGGGAGGAATAAGGAGAGAAGAAGATGTTACCAGCAGAAACGTGAATTTCTAAGGATGATGTAACAAACAAGAGACAAACACGGGTTTGGAAGGTTGATATCAGTATTAATGCACCAGCTGGACACAAAATGTATATATATTTTTTTTTTATGATGGACGGACTTCTGAAAAGACATAATGATATGGGGATGAGTTATAAGTTGGAAAAAGTCCAAATTAAACTAAACATAAATGAACCCTGGCCTGCATCTGATGGGAACACATTCACCTATGTAGAAACAAGAGAGTTTGCATTTACACAAGAAGCAGATAGATGGGAACGAACAGCATTCATGATCCCGAACCAAAAAAAAAAAAAAAACCTAAAGAAACAACAAAACCACTTTCAAACACAGTTGTAAAGCAACATCCGCAAACAAATACAATTAAAAACAACAAATCTTTGTTGTTGACCTAATATGTGTATTTGTTCAAGAATTTAGCACCAAGTTACAGATGTTGAAATTAACTTTGTTAAACATTTTATCCGAGTCTGAATGCTAGTTTACATATAAATTCTAATGGGATTTTTTTTTTTTTTACCATCATGATGTAGCGCATATTTGTGAACTGGAAAGAAATTGATGGGTTTTGAAATATTTCTAGGTATAATTTCTTACTATGTACAATTACATAGAAATAGATTTTGCTTAGTTTAGGTACTAAACTAAGCAGAATTCATTGTTTTAATATAGCACAGACCAAAGCTACACATCCAGGTATTTCGTGTGCAACTTAGCGAAGTATATTGAAATATGGGCATAATTCTAGCCACTAGATGGCGACAAAGTTGTTCTAGTCCATTCTAGCTCTCGCTGAGGGAAGGTGAACGTCCACCCCAGACTGGAGTCATTCAAAGCCTCCAACAAATCTTCTCAACTTCTCTAGTTCATCTCCAGAGCATAATGCTGCCAACACCATGCTACACAGCAGGAATGGATGGATACAGGAAAGTTTGTCGTCAATGAAATGCGACAAACTTTCCTGTATCCCATTAAATTGGGAATGAATATTTTCTCAAAGCAGTGTAGTTTCACTTTAATCTTTTAGGACTCATGCATCTTGTTGATAATGTTGCTCACAAAACCCAGTATATCACATCAAATCAGACTGCAACAGCAGCACAGAGAAAGCCACAATCAACGTTCGCGATAAAACGGTACATAAATCTCATAGGAATTTGTCCTCAGTACACATATAGGAGAGATGAACAGCCAATGATAAGAAAAGTTGCTCTGGTCATGCGGCTGAAATAGAGAAATGCAAAGTTAGACTGACGCAGGAGGAACAGTAGCTGCCAGACGCGCTAACGGTTAAGGTTTGAGCATTACTTAAGATAACAGGCAGGACGTGACTGAAGAAGAGAAGAAGAAGACACAGCGAATGGCACCGTTGACAAGAAGGGCCTGAACAGTTCAGTTGTGTGGAGATATGAAGTTCAAAAAGAAAAAAAAAAAAGAAAACGCAGCTTACGCATTATGTCAAGCACATGCTTACTTCTATTTCACAGCTTAGTCTTTCAAAAGCAATATTTAAAATGAGCTATACAAAGGAAATATTTTTGGGAATTTATATTCCAATGTCAACTTTATTTATTTGACATCAACAAAAGAATACCTCCAGTTTTGTTCTGTTCTCCTGTCATGCTTGGAGATTTTAGTTTAAATCAATCCTCTGTTTGTCTGGCAGAGGCTGCAGAGAGCAGCTGTGTAATGTTCAACGATATCAATAAATCAACAAACAAGCTGATGACGTCTGATTTCACTTAATAGTTCCAGGGAACATTAAAGATTAACAAAAATAGGGGTTTGTTTAATATCGTGATATATATTGATATCAATTGATATTAAAAGGATTTATTGCAATCAAGGTTGCAACAATCGGATTAATCGCGATAAATCAATGATAACAATAATCGTCAAGTTTTGAAATCCATTCATCTTTAATATGGATTCTAACAAAAGCCATTTGCTGAAATAACAAAAGAGAAGTAACTACGCAAAAAACTGTACAAAAATATAAGCATTTTGCATTTAACATAAAAACTTCCTCGTCTGTAAAGATGTTCTACCCACAACTCCTCCAGGGACAGTTTTAGCTTCACCTGGCTCACATTCTGTAAAAAAGATAAAAATAAATAAAATGAAATAGAATAATAATAATAACTATCAGCAGGTCAGCCCTGCACCGAATGGATGTTAACGGCTGACCTTTTCACATACTGACGTTAGAAGATTTTTTTATCTTCAAATGCATCCCCTGCTACAAATGATTAAGTGTATGCTAATGGAACACTATGTTATTGCAATGTAGGCAGTAGACTATATTTTCTTTGAATTAAATTTGGGAGGGGTTTTTGTATCTTTTTATGCATTTCTAATATTGTATAAAAAAAGGTTCACGTGCTTAAATGAAAAATCTGCAGAATGTAGCAATTTTCTTTATCTAATTAATTGATTAATCATCAGAAGAATCAATAGAATACTTGATATCTAAAAAAAAAGGTTAGATGCTGCCCCTTATTGCTACAAGATTTTGTCCCATATCTACCCAGCGTTAGCTCACATCAACTGAAGTTTCAACGCTCACAACTACACAAATACAAACCAGTAACAATAAAGTTCATAACCATGTTTATATAAAGCTGAATTTAGCAGCTAAACTAAAGGAGAAACACTTTAGAGAGCATTTCCTAAACCGTTCTCAATACAAATCAGATACTTCAGCTACGAAGTTAAAAATATCACCAAAAAAAAAACAAAAAACGTTTGACTCTGAGCTGGGGTTGTTAGCTATGGCACGGGAATGGAATGAATACTACAATTTTCTGAAATCCTTGGAAGTTTCTCAGGGTCTTCTGGAGGACACCCAAAACTATTTCTAACTACAGCCAGGGAGGGATGGAGGAGGAGGAGAGGAGGAGGGATGAAGATGAGGAGGAGAGCTGAGAGGGAGGAGAGAATGGGAGGGGAGGGCACTCACCTTGATTAAACCATTCCTCTATAGTTATCCAAGGAAGCAGCAGCAATGCCAAAAAACACAAAGCAGGGAGAAGAGAGAATAGGCATGGTGAAAAAAAAGACGTGCGTGTTGGGGTGTGTTTGTGTGTGTCAAGGAGGTGCAGTGTTACACACGTCAACACAAAAATAAGTCATTATTTCCTGAAGGTGAATCAGTGAAGGCCGTAGTAGACGGTTCAGAAAGGGTGTGTTTCTGTGTGTGCAGGGGGATTGCAGCGAGAACGGTGCTATACGGAGGATTAGGTGACAATACACTAACAGGCAAAAAACAGATTCCACTGTGAGGCTGTGAGGGAAGGTAGAAAGTCAAAGAGGGAATATGTTTAAAAGTGGCATCGAATGTCAGAGTGTGAATAAGGGTTTTATCAGAACGGCTGTGTGGGAAGAGCAGGAATAAGAGCCTGGAAACGTGAACGACTGGGTTTGAGCTGATCACACATCTGAATTTCAATCTCTATGTGACACTGCGGTTAGATCTAGTCTACGTTCATTTCAGCTCTAGAAAAACTATTGTGTGTTAGCGCTGTCCTCAGGGAACATGCTAACAAGTATTTCTCCATAGGAACTGTTGTTGAAGGCCAGATCTTCTTTTTCCAATTATATTCCTGATAATGTAATTTTTTCTGGCAACTGAAAATAAAATGTGACCTAGCAAACTGACAACAGGACTTTATATTTGCTGAACATAATTTAACAAAAGCAAATGTCAAAAACAAGAAAGACATTGCAATTTATTTCACATTTAGACTATCATTATTTTCTTACAAAATAAGGAAAAAAAACACTTTGTTTGAATTCCTTTAAATATAATTTCCACAATGTGAATAATAATAAAAATTGCAATATTCTATTGCAATTTTTTTTCAGCATTAGCTGAAATTTCAAAGTGCATCTCATATATATTGGAGGAGTGAAGCCCGCTTACATCTTTGGACTGTACAAAAATCGCAACACAGGTGTTGAAATCAGTTGCCTTAGAAACAAACGCCAGCTTTTCAAAATAAAGGACCCCTACTTTCTTTGATTTGTTTGCAGAAATACATGTTGGAATTGGGGATTTTTACACAAGCTGCTCAAAGACTCCTGAAGGGCCAGAAGGCCACTTCTGCTCTACCGTGTAAATACTCGGTGTGTTTATAGACTTGTGGATAAATGATTTCAGTATAAGTCTGTACATGTGTAAAGTTGGAGTGGGCTTGATCTCTGAACTGGTGGTCAGAGTCTAAGGTCACTGTTTGGTTGCCACTTTTCATCAGCTGGTTCATTTCAGATATCATTGTTGGACAGGAGTAGGATAACAGTTTTGTCTCCCAGGCAGCTATATGATTCCTCTCTTTCCCTTCCCGTCTTCTCACCTTTGGCCTTCTTTCCCCCGAAGCAGCCAGCGTCATCCTTCTTTTTCCTTTGTGGCCCCGCGGATCCGGGGGCCTGCAGGGCCGACGGGTCCTGGAATCTCTCGGCGCCAGGCACCTCTTTGTGCACGTGATAGGAGAGGTTCCTCATGATGCAAACGCAGTTCTCCACGGACTGCGGAGAGAGGAGAGACAGCCGTAGCATCAGCTGCACCTGCTGCGGCGCGTGTGGCGGAAGCCTGGTCGTTTCCCCACCTTGTTGTCCATGTCTTTCTTCCCCACGGCAGATTGCAGCGCGTGCAGCAGAGCGTCCACCAGGCCTTCGCATTCCCGCAGTCTGCGACGAGCCTCTGCCCCGTCGGAGCTTACGTTTCTGCAGGACAAAGAAAGCACAAGGAGTTAGAGTTAGCGTTAGCATTAGCGCGCATAGGAGAGGGTAGTCCTAGCATATTAGATATACACATGGCGGTAAAGCAAAAGGTTTAAAGTAGAATGTAGCCGGTTAGATGATAGCAAAATGGAACTTTCTAAACTAATCACCCTGAACACACAATGACTACAGCAAACACGGTGGTGGCAGCATCAAGCTGTGGGGATGTTTAGCTTCAACAGAGACTGGAAAGCTGTTCAAAGCTGATTGGTTTGGAGCTGAATGCAGGGAACTCCCGAAGGAAAAGTATTTAGGAAAACAAAATATGGTTTGGAAAACCATATTTTCTATATGACTGGATTCCTAAATTTATGATTAATTGATTGTAAGTTTATTGTGAAGAAGATGGAAGAAATTGACAAAAAGCCTGAACACCCCTGATTTAGTAGCTGCAGAAGACGTCAGATCAGAGCAGAGACTTACACAACGAATAAACAGAGTAAGAGTCACAATGGAGCAGTTCAGATAAAAAGCATATTCATGTGTAAGACTGACCCAGTCAAAGTTCAGCCTTAAATTCAGTTAGGAATCTGTGGTGTCAAGAATGAATGTTTACAAATCTCACTAAGCTAGAGTTGTTTAGTGAGTAACAGAGAAGATTCAAAGGCAGAAATTTCGATTAAATTAGTTGTATAGATGTTCATACTTTTAGCATCAACTCTTTTTAACATACAAAGGTTCCAGCTGGAACATTTGTACCTGAACGTTTCTGGTACGTCTATAAATCTGGCGCACAAGCCACATCCACAAACAAAAACCTGCTTCTCCCGGTCAACTTGTGGTTAATTTTTGCTTCCAAAACCATATAATCTGATGCTGTAAAAGACTTTTGTAGTGTTCAAGTTGTGCTATCAGAATAAGTTATTCAAGTCTAAAATAGCATCTCAATGCTAAACTGGTTGCGTCAAGCAAAGACATCCCCAAAGCTAATGTTAGCATTCAGAGTCTACATTTGTAAAGTAGCATTTTTCTAAGAAGTTACATGAATGATCAGGAGTTTGTCGATGTGTAATTTCCGATTAAAATTTGATTATTTGCAAAAATTAATTACCGATACTGCAATTAACTCTATAAAAAATTTTAATCAAGTACCAACATAATAAAAAAAAAAAGAGTTAAATTATTAATATAAAATTCTCTCTTCTTGTCTAGGGGGAGAAACGTGAAAAGCCATCCCTCTTACACAGTGAGCAGCCTGAGCACAGCTGGTTCAGCAGCAGCAGAGCTGGATGAGTCTTAGTGTGGCCGTCTGACTGGCTGTGAAAGGCAAGGCTCTGAAGAGGGTTAAAGGATAGACAGGGCTCCCCGCTCCTCACCGGGGACTTCATTTATGATGGCTTCCAACCCACGTAATCCCATTAACTGACCCCCAGCCAGTTCTGTGGAGGCTGGCAGCCTTGCAGAGGTAAGCAGTATACTTCTTTTTTTTTTTTTCTTTCACGCTTTTATTGCTGCATCAACATCCAACGCGGCTGCAAATTAGGCTGGGTCCGAGCGCAGGTGTATAAAATGAAGCATTTACAGTAAATAACAGAGTATTAGAGAATCTTAAAGAACAAACAAACATATTTGTTTACGTTCACCAACAAATTTACAAATGACACGATGACCTATCAGCCACTTTTTAAAATGTGCGATCTGCAAAGCAAAGCTACTCTTCAGTGGAGACCTGGCCGGCGGTACAGTCGTAGATCTAAACTCGTCCGACAAAAAAAAAAAAAAAAAAAAAAAGGCTCCCCACCACCTCTGTAAACGCATCCAAACCAGCGTCTGCCTCTGATTTATTTGACAGGGGTGAGTTTGGGGGGATCGCTGGCACAAACGAGGGCTTTATTGGCAGCTGTTTCATTTTCAGGAGCCTTTTGGGGGAAAGGGGCCAGACGTGGGAGGTATGTGGACGTGCATGTGTTGGTGAAGACGGTCAGGGCGGTCGGGGAGGCGGTGGAGGAGGCTGCTGCTGTCTGCCACTGAAATATTTAGTCCTTCAGATGGTTTATGACCTTTAAGTTTTGATGAGTATTGATCCGGAGCCGTCCTGGCATTTTACCATCTGTCAGAGTTTGCAACTTCATAAGAATACTCGGAGAGCGATGCGGCTGCAGCCGGCCGAGTTCACTCTTTTCCGAGTGACTCAGGCCCGCGCCGCGAGAACTTTGCATCGACTGCTGCTGTGAGATTCACTGGCTCGTTGCTGCGTAACTCCTGGAAGTAGTGTTGGGTTGCTATGGCAACTGTAAGAGGAACATTCAAGTGGAGCTGTAGATTTTAAGTTTAGCTGACATTTTGGAGGCTCGTGGGTGACATCGGTCTGATTTTGTTGTGCGCTACCAAAAATAATAACCAATTCAGCAGATCTGCTTCAATGAAGCATTTAAAATTCCAACTCTTTGAAACGTACAATTTCCTCTTTTTTTTTTTTTTGTCCCTCCAACATTTATTGTTAAAATGCATCCAACAGTTGGTTGGATGGATGAACTCCAATATTAAACCATAATCTGTTTCTACCCAGTGCTGGTTTAAGAGTTTGCACAACTGTGAAATCAGGTCACTGCAGTGTTTTTACTTTTTAAAGATTTAAAGTTTCTTATTCCCATCTAGGTCTTATTTGTACAGGGCATCCATCACATTAAAAGTGGGAAAAAGATGCACAGTGTGAATATTTTTAGGTGCTAAAAGCCTGGAATTTTAAAGAGGGTGTGTACAGGTGCCCCACATTAATATTTCATTTTGCTGCCTTTAAATTGCATGATAGTACACATCAGTTGTAGCATTTTTTTTTTATAGGCTTTTGCAATGTCACAAGTTTTATTTGCATTTAGCGTTATAATTTTTTCACCAAGATTTAGTATTATTGTTTGTACTATTATTGTAGAAGATTAGGGCGACTGGGGAAAAAAAAAAAGACATGATTAGAGCCATTGAAAATTCTGACTAGTGTCAGAGGTGTGACTTTTTTTTTCAGTGGCCCTATTTGTTTTTCATAAGTTTGCTTAAATCTAAGCATATATATTTTTTATTGTATAAATCTTTTCAAAAAAACTACATTCAGGCATAGATGATCATTTTGGCAGCATTTCCGTGCCAGAAATAATGAAGATTTTGGGCTTTTCTTCATTGTGGCTGTAGTTCTGCCAGTCAATCCTTAAATAACTGAATTGAAAATTTTCACTGGCGAAAAAAAAAAAAAAAAAAAAGAGCAGAAACGAGACATATGACCTTTCAAAGAAAGCAACTCTTAACTTTCATGCGACATTTTCTCTTATTTTGAGGGACTCGGAGAGCAAGTAGGTGTGCACTCAGAAAACCTGCAAGGACACTTTCAAGCCTTTTTAACACTTGATCTTGATGTGTCTACGGTGTCGAAACCCTTTCAGATAAAGCGTGGGTGTGAAGGTCATGCGGAGCGGCTTGGTCATCAGAGGACAATGGAGCAGCTGGGAGGAACGGGCTGCAGCAGGACTGATGGAGATGGATGGAGACGCAGCTGCCCTCTGCTATCGGCCGGCAAGGTTAACAGCAGCATCGCGGGACCATATGCTCGGCCTCGGGTTAGGCTTTTACCACGCCGATCCCAACTCGGATTTAACTTATTGATTTTGCTTCTTATCTTGTTATTGGTCGGGTAGTTCTCACAACGGCTGGATAAATAAAGGGCAAAAAGCGAGAAAGTAAAGCCGACGTGTTTGGTTGTCAGATTAGAAGTGCCAGAAGCAGACTTTATCGTCGGGTTTCATCACGTCGCTGTCAATGCAAGGATCTATTCGAAGATTACAGAGGATGGACTGGTTGTACTATTTTTGAACTTTAATTGGCACATTTTGTTAAACTTTTGCATATTTGTTGCAATCTGTACAGCTACATCAGTTTGATGTGTCCTTAGAGTCAATTTTATATCGTTTTCACCTCCGCTAAGTTGTTGGCCTATTAAAGGTATCATAATAAACAACGATATGATCAATACTAGCTTCCAAACCAAAAACTGTTCCTAGGCCCGTCACAATAAGCAACAAGTCAATTAATTGCATGATAAATTAAAATGAGCTCAATAACTTCCATTTGAATGATTTATTGTTTTTCTCTTTCTTCTGTCTTTCCAACAAAAACTGGGCGAGTATTGCAAGTGGAACTACTGTAAAGTGGACCCTTGGCATTAATGGGGGTTTGGCCCGCAAACAGTTAAAATCTGTGAATACTTAAGATTGTCTGAAAACGCTAATAACTGCCTCTTTTAATAGTTCACTCACCATATGAGGGAACTATTAATACGCATTAATATGCACAGTGGAAAGCATTTTAGCGCTACCGCGAAAGGTAATGACTATAGTCTTCCTTATTTATACCGTTTGTTTTTTACTTTTTTCTCATCAACACACCTCTTCCCAAGTCCTGTGTGCATTTGGGTCCGAGTGTTTATTCCATATTTTTCTTTAGACTCCTACAACTGTATGAATACGTTTGGTTTCCTGAAATGTGATTAGCTAAAATGAACTGATGAGTCCATCATTTGTGCATGAAACATGCGTTTGTTATTATATACAGAGAAACTTTCAACACTCACCCGAGTTTTGTCAATCTCCATATGTTCTGAAATAAAATCTATATGTTGTCATTATGACTATAATAATAAGTATTTTATTGCTTTAGCCGCAGCGATATGTCATATTCTTGTGTAAATATCTTTATGTTTAATATCATATAGTCTCCATCTTCTTCTTGTCTATAATTGTGCCTACGGATCTCCAGGATACACAAAAGCAAATATTTGCATTTCAAAAGAAATGAACAAAATAATTTTGTGATTTTTTTTTTTTTGTGATTTGTAGTCTAAGCTTTGGTTTTAAACAAAAGAGATGGGAAATGATCTTTCCTTTAATAGAAACTAAAAACCATTCTAACCCACAGACCACGCCTCTTTTGGACTCCACAGTAAAATCTGTCACCTTTGGCTGACAAAACATTTCCAATTCAGAAACCACCTTACTACCAGTCACAACAAAACGCAGAAACAGCCCCCCCGTTTCCTGTTTTGGTGACTACACTGTTGGTGTTGTTTACACAAGCAGGTCCTTATTGACGGAATAAAAAAAAAAAAAAGAAGAAGAAAAAAATATATTTTTGGCTTCTCCGAGGACTAAGAGGGTCTCTGTCGGCGTCGGTAAACAGATTCTCCCTGGCATCAGCAATTCTCCCCCATGCACAAACCTTGCGTCTAGGCAACTGTGGGGCTTAGCTACAGTTGCTATGGAGACGGATCTTCCTCAGCAGGACCGGCGTCTTGGGTCAAAAGGAGTGGAGGGGGTGATGGTTAGATTTAGTGATATGTGACAAAAATGAGCCAAGTACAAATCAAGGGTGTTAAAATGTTTGAAACCTGAACTCACAAGAGGAGTAGGTACGACAGATCAATAAAATCGTGAAACAAAGTGGCAGGAAGTGACAACAGCGCGCCCTCTGAGGCCCTGATGTCAAATGCCACGACTTCTCGCAGCTAGATCAAAAAACTTTCCCTCATTCCCTTCTGGTTTGCCGGTGTTGATATTCAGAGCAGAAGGTTCAGGAAGTAAGAAGCAAGTTTCCACACTCACTTAAGGCAGCCAGAGCGGCACGCTGTGTGTAACTGGTGCTGCCTCTTAGCGAAGTTGTTCTGGACATCGACCAGAACAGAAAGACGAGCCGTGTGGCCTTCAGTCTAGACAGGCCTGGCTGGCCCAGGCAGGGTGCAGACAGCACGGTAACACACACGCACACACACCGGCACAGTTACACGTTACTACCGTCTGTCACTCTGAGAGGAAGCCAGAAACACGGCCAGGGAAGGAAGAAGGAAGCTAATGGATGGAAAATGGAAGCTGTTCTGATGGAAACGAGAGGAATATGAGACGAGGGAAATTACATCTAAAAATATGTGGTTTTATTTTATTTTAATTGGATCAACACAACTTTTGGTTTGAAATAAATAAACAAATGTATAAAAATAAACAAACACGTATAAAAATGACGTCCTCACGATTGATCAATCGAGAGGCTTGATTGATTTTTATTTATTCAGTTTTTCGCTGGAAAAACTGAATAAATAAAAATGTAGGTCATAAATGACAGTTTTATGTTTTAGAGTTCTTTTTAATCACGACGGCACTTTTTAAAAAAAACAACATTATTTATTCATCACTTCATATACAACAGTAGATGGCAAAAACAAAAACTTACCAAGTTGTTGTTGCCTAGTTTCTAGTACAAACATCTAAGCACACTTGAAATCGGTAAAACTAACTTACAAGTAACTTTTCTGCAAGAAATGGGGGCTTTTTTAAAAATAAATAATTCCTTAATATTGCTGAAAAAGTAACAGCTCCACTGCCAGATAATTTCACTATTAACTAATAGTTTTTCTTCAACATTAAGGACTTAAGGACCTAAAACAAACTCCTATTTTAGAAGTTACTTGTAAGTTAATTGTATCGAATTTGAAGTCTACTAATATATTTTCACTAGAAACTGGACCAAAAATACTTGGTAAGATTTTGTGCTTTTGAAATGATCGCATTACAAGCTATATAGCTGGAAACAACGTCGTGTGTTCGCCCTTCTTAGAAAGCAGTTTTGTATTTACATTGAACTGTAGAATTACAAAGCTCATAACTTCAGTACAAAAGTAATAATATTAAGAGTGTGCATATGCTATATTACTACTTAATGGAGTCCTTATACAGTGTTTTATATGTTATTAAATTTTCCCTGCTCGCAAAATAAAGAAAGTTGCTAATCTTTTCTGGCTGGTTTGATAATAAGCAAATAAAAAAATAGCAAATTTGCAATACTGTTTTCAAAGTCAGACAGGGTTACAACAAAGTGTGAGAGAGTACAAAATACCTAATAATTATTGCCACAAGGTCTAATTTCAGCTTTTGAATATTTTAAATAAAATTTATGGAGATGTTTTTATTTATAAGCTGTTTATGTAATTATTACCAGCTGCCAACGTGCCATCACATGTTTAAAGGTTTGTTTGAACTTGTTACGGTAAAGCTGGCGTTAGTAAAATAAAAGTTTCATTAAAAAGGATCAAAAGGCCTTTGGTTTTAGAATAACAGAAAAATAAAAACATCCTGCCCATTCAGTACCAGAAGAACAATGCATTCGTAGAAGTAATGAGTTCTCTAGACGCGATAGGTAAAGAAGACGACGTCCTCCTCAACATTTCCAATTTGAAGCAGAGTAACCTAAGTGACGAAGAAAACACTGGCGACATCAGCTGAAACGTATTGCAGAGTAAAAATGATCAGAGCGTCGAGAAGGTAGAAGTGTGTGTCAGCGCCGGCCTGGAAGGAGGGCGTGCGTTGAACAGCTCCCGTGTGATCAGCTGTTGAAGCAAAGCTTGCTGTAAGGAGCCGTGGGAGCAGCTGCTTCAGCTGAAGACAGTCCTACCCTGATTAGTTCAAAGGCTCGTGGAAATATTAGGTTTAGGTTTCAGGTGTTTAGAGTTAACATCACAGTAACTCGGCTGAATTTAATTTGGCTCTCGGTGCAAGAGCTCGCAAATTCAATAGTGAGATTGAAAGTGCGGTCCATCCCGTGAAGAGCTAGCCAGAGGCTGTCGGAATGACTTTGTCGTCGTTAAAGTAAGGGAAAGCCGTCACACCGGTGTAGTTTAAGTTTGACCCCCTTTTGTAGCGATGCCTACGTGTCTAATTTTGAAGTGAGAAGGGAAGTAGATCTAGAGTTACCCTGCTGAGGTGACACAGTCTACTAATAAACACGCTTGGTTGGACCGACTGGCAACTCTTATGTAAGCGTGGAAGACACCGCCATCTTTAAAATCACGTAATCTGGCAGGATTAATGGGACGTGGTGGAGAACAGAAATGGGGACTGAGTGAATTTTCCATCACCTCCTAAACTAAACAGACATCTTACTGTTTTCGATTGAGTCTGAGCTCCAATTCACGTTAACATTAAGACCGAGTCTGAGCCGAATAATTCTACACAAAACAGATATTCTATGTTTTAAAATACATAAAACCTTTATTCGCTATGTAGAAAACACAAAAAGCAGATTTTTCTAAACTTTTCTGCCATTAGCACCCTATCAGAATAAAACAAACACAAATCTGGAGAGGAATATTCTGTGCTGATTAATAATTATTTAAAACACTGTGATTTGTTAAAGCTTCAATGTTGCTTTCCCAAAACGATTGCTAAAATCTCTTCTACATTCCTCCAGAATGGCATACTACAACTAAATACTATAACCAAGTTATTAATACTCTTGGAATATGTCAATTATACCAAAATTTTTCTTCTGAGTGGAAGTAAAATTTATGTTTTGGAGGGATTCATCCAGAGTCCCAAGTAAAGATTAGGATAATGGCTAGGAGGCCATCCAATCCGAATAGAAATCTTTAAAAATACGAGTGGAAACATGCAAAAAGCTAGTCAGACAATAAAAAAAAAAACTGGCTTCTTGCAGTAAAGATCCATTTATTATTCAGGAGGACAAGATGTCTCCTTTGTGGTGAATAAAATCTTTAAATATCTACTGCATTAATAATTTTGACCTTAACTGTACATGGATAGGGAAATACACCTGAAACATTGGTCAAACACATCAAGGTATAAAAATGATAAAACGTCACAAATTGCTCGGGTCCAACGGCTTTTGAATTCAGGAAACTTTTTACCTTCTCTTTTTGGCTTTTACAAAACAATAATTCAATCTTAAAGATTAAAATGCACCACAGTGGTCTGGCAGGAAGACTCACCGACGAGAGAGCAGGTGACCTCACTGATATGTCCACCAATCGAGATGTGAACAAACACGTCGTCGTTTCTGTGACACAACGACGGAAACCAACACAACACTGCACAGCCAGAGGCAATTTCACAAGACTGTGGGAGAAATAACTGACAAAATCTTTTTCCTCTTATACCAAAGTTATTAAGGTACAATTATATAATCTTTTTTTCAAGAAATGACTCCTTAGGTAAGGAAGCTGAATCATAAATGTAACAGTGGACATGTTTTGAGAATATATGTTTAGGCACAAAGATGGAAACAAGCAAATCAGAGCAGCGTAATTCAGCCTACTGCCTACAGCTTTATTCAGTAGTTACGATTTCACCACCCAAATGTTGCTGATTGTTTGATCATTTTTAAACAATACTCAAGCTGTAAGCCCCAAGTAGGGGGTTTACTATATTTATGCAAGTGTCTGATTGTTTGAGATTGTTAACTATGGTGGCCCAGAAGGGTCAAAGACACAGTGCAAAAGCAGAAGTCAGAACAAAGCAACAAAAGCCCCAAAAGAAGTAATATTTAACCAGGAGTAAGCTAAAGCTAACCCAGAATTTAGACTGAAACAGAAGTAATGCCGAAACGAAAATATTGCTAAAACAGAATTCAGCTTAAAACAAAATTTATGCTAAACTTGGTAGCCTAACTTTTGCTTTAGCATAATTTCTGTTATGGCTTGTTGGTATTGTGTGTTGGCTTTTGCATTTTATTGACCCTTCTGGAACCCAGTGGTTAACTGATCAGATTGTGGTGTGCTACTACTTCCAACAAAACAAGAAGCTGTAAACCCTTTTCAGAGGTGACCGCATGTTGCACATGGACAAATGGAGGTCAGAGGTCCGCCCCGAGACGCAGATAGGTTTAATGTTATGTCACAGACAAAAGTCGCCCAGTGATCCCTGTACAGACAGCCCAGCATTCCTTGCATACAAACATCCACAGGTCAGGATGGGAGGAACCCTGCATCTGCTGCGTCATAAATCCATAAAGCACCTATAGAGCTTATACCGGACCCTGACCCGCGGTCCACTAACAGTTTAAAATACACCACACCTGTCTCACTTTGCAACTGGCATCTTAGTCACAACAAACATGGAAGGGCTTTGCTTTGTTTTTTTTCCTTCCACTGTGTATATTAAAGTAATCCTCAGTTAAATCCAGGATGGTCACTTAAATGTGTGCACATACTGGAAACTCTAAAAATTTAACTTGAATAAATGGACCATCTGGCTCCTCATTTGTGCCTGCTGTTTCTCTGCGTCTTTTCTTCTCCTAAAAACTGGTTTGGTCCAGACGTTTTTAATCTGTCTGAGCTTCTAAAACATATCACTGGCTTTTTTTTTTTTTTTTTAAACCAAGACAAGCCAACACTGTATTTTTCTAAATTATCATTTCAAAAAATTTGGGAACATTCCCTGGAAGTCTTAAATCCAATTTGTTTTTCTTTGTATGAAACGGGAAACAGTCGGAGCGGGACTGCATCTAATTATCTTTCGTCCATCCAACATGTGCCAAATGCTGGTCCAAAACCCAAATATATACAGTTTTCAATCAGTCCTGAAACCGATAGAAGAGCTCCACATTTAAATAAATGAGGTTCCGCAAATTAATTTAGCAACGAAAAACCTTTTAAAAAAAAAACAACTAATCTTTAAATACTTCCCTTTTACTCAAAATACATTTTTACCTTTTGCATAAAAATTTAATATTTGCTCCCTCATCCACAGTGCCCTGCAAAAGTCTTGAACTTTTCCACATTTGGTGAATTTACAACTGAGAGCTTCTATGTATTTTATGTGACAGAGCAACACCAATTGAGGACATAATTGCACAGTGTGAGGGATGGGATGAAATATTTTATATGTAAACATCTGAGCAGCGCGGCTCACTGTGTTCAGGGCACTTTACTCTGAAATCACTAAATAAAATCCAGGGCAGAGCCACTCTACTAATAAACAGAAAACATCTGTCTGCACCTTAATCTCAGCATAAATCCAGCTGTTCTGTAAAGGCTCAGAGGTTTAATAGAGCACAACTATTAGTCTTGTGCTTCACTGTTCATTTTCTTTTTTCTGTTTTTAGAAAAGTAGCAATAACACAACACTTAAAGAGCAATGACATTTTTTTTGTTACAATGCTTGAAGGAAATACAGCAAATCTGGGAGAAAGTGCTCTGCTCAGATGAGACTAAAAGTTGAACTTTTCGGTCTACAAGTGGCAGCATCATGCTGTGAGGGAAGTTTTCGTCCAACGGGGAACAGGAACCTGGTTGATAGGAGGAGGGATGATAAATATGGGCCAATCCTGGAGGAAAACCTGTTACAATTGAGATTGAGGTGGACGTTTCCCTTCCATCTAGGGTTGGACAATATGGTTGAAAAACTTATCATGACATGAGGGTTTCATATCAGTCAATATTGAGAATTACTGAATAGTTTTTTGTTTTAAATACCTGAAATACTGCCAAACTGGTGACGTGACCTTTCTTGTTTTATCCACTGTTTCCCTTCAAGAAGTTGCATTTACTTTATTTTCTCCTTATTCTCCACAACATTATTATTTTTTTTATTTATAAGCAGTTTTGAGGCACCGTGGAAAACATAAAACTGCTGCTGCGCAAGTTACGCAACATGTCGTTGCTAGGCAACCAAAGAGCGAGTGAGTTAGTTGATGCTACCCACCTTGCTTAGCAGGGCCGTGAGAGGTTGAATGGCTAAAGTTTTTGCTCTGCCTACATCCCCCAGAATGCATCAGTGTTCATTGAAATGACTGAAAAGTCTATCTATTGGTATTGATTACATTATATCTATCGCAATACAAGTTGCTATTAATTTATTGTCCAGTCCTACAACCAACAGAACAAAAAACTTAAACATATAGTCAGAGCTGCAACTGAATGTTTCAGGTAAAAGTCCTGATCTAAATACATTTGAGAATCCAATTAAGTAGATGTTAACTGTATATATAAAAGAAAAAAAAAATCACAATTATGTTTCATTTTATGTTGAAATCCTGATAAAATAAATTAAGTTTGCAAAGTTGCATGAATACCAGTGTAAATATCTGATTCAGGAACTTGTGTTGTGAGTAGGTGACCTGTAAATGTGTGCTACACACCGGAGAACCGAGTTTGGTGCGGACCCTACCTGAGGCAGCCGGACGTGTTCTTGAAGACGGTGGTCCACTCCGCGTCCCGGGGCTTGGAGTCCTCGTTGGGTTCATGCTCCCACCCCGAGTGGGGGATTACGACCTCGTTGGTCATGGTCTGCAGCCCGTGGTTGATGATCACCATCTTCAGGGGCTCGTAGGACGACAGATTCCAAAGGGTACCTGAGGGGGGCGGCAGAGAGGAGAAACGATACAGACATTATGTAAGAGCAAAGACCTCAATTAGAAAAAGTATGATCATGAGAAAAAGGAAGAAGCCACTGAAGATATGCTCCATGACATTTGACAAAAGGTGGTGTTAAGGTGGATTAAGGTAGAAAAATGGGAAAAGTGATCAGAATGAAAAGTGTAAAAAGAGGTAAAGAATGAGAAAAGAGATGCCAGGCAGCCAGAAAGGAGGAGTGGAGAAAATCGTCGACAAAAAAATGAAAGTGATGCAACGTAGTGAAAGCTTGGTAGCAGACAAAACAAGTCAATCATACTGAAATCAAAAACACATTTAGTTCTGTCTTAAACCACCCACAAACTGGACTCACCAGACTGTCACATATATATATATATATATATATATATATATATATATATATATATATATATAAAAACACAATATGAATAATACACTGAAAACATATGATCACAC
>CAEGAE010009133.1:0-41299 GCA_903067095.1 Girardinus metallicus | reverse complement strand
TATATATATATATATATTGATTTTATATATATAGATATATATATATCTATATATAGATATATCTAGATATATCTATATCTAGATATATCTATATATAGATATATCTAGATATATCTATATATAGATATATCTATATATATATAGATATATATCTAGATATAGATATATATCTACATATAGATATATCTATATATATCTATATATCTATATATAGATATATATATAGATATATATCTATATAAATATTTTTTTTTCCTTTTTCTTCCTAAAATAAAATCAGTACAAAGAAAGGATGGTTCCAGCCTCTCAGTGAAACCATCACTGAGAAGCCACTGTTATCAACTCAGTGACTTTCTTGTTATTCATCGACATTTTCGGCAAGTTTGGGCTTTTTAAAGACCGGTAATCGCCGATCGGCCAGAAAACTGCAATCAGTGCACCCCTAGTAAGAACTCCAAAAAGGTCCAGAAAGGAAATACTCAAGAAATACAAGTAGATGCCAATACCTGAGGCTCTGGAAACTGGCAAGCAAAGCCTTGACTGTCCAGCTGAATGGAAATAAAAGTGAAATGAATACTGCTCTCCCCCAAATTATGTCACTTTGCTTAGATTCTGTTATACACTCATAGTTTTCTTTTTAAAAAGTTTCCTGATACTTTTTATGTATCAGAGAGCTGACACATTCAGTTGAACTGAACTTATTGGAAGTTATCCTCCTAATTGGTGTAAAACTATTTTATAAAAAGGAGATGACACCAACAGTGAAACACGTAGTTTGTATGTTATTGTGTGGAGCTGCTTTGCCGTTTCAGGGTGTTGCTGGAATCGTGAAATCTTCTCTCTAGTTTAAACTCTTCAAGAGGAGCAACTACTCTTCAGTTTGAAGCAGAGCAACTATCCTAAGCACACCAGCAACTCCATGTCTAAATGACTCAAGTAATGAAAACACATTTCTGAACAATCTAATCAAATTCTAAAGGTAAATCATGTGAATTAAATGAATTCTGAAAAGATTCCTCAACGTCTTTGCCAATTATTAGCAGATGTTGACAAGAGCGGTACAACCAGTTGAGGCTTAGGGGGTAATTACTTTTTTCATATACAGTCAAGTTGGCTTTGATTGTTTATTCCTCTCAACAACTAAATTTATCACCTGACAATTGCATTTTGTATTTGCTCGGGTTATCTTTAATATTAAATTTTATATCCTGGAAGTGTGACAACAAGCAAAACCTTAAGAAATTATGAATACTTTTCACAGAATTCTTTATTTAATTAATTGAATGTGGATAATAATTACATATTTCATTCAAACTTAATACCAAAAGAAAAATCTTATGAAACTTGCTCGTTTGAGCCTTTATTTTATTTGCTTATTTAACTGAGTGAAATTTGTCTTAATTACCTGTACTGTTTTTGCTGTTTGTAAAAAAGAAAATATACATTTTTTTTTTATTAAAACATATTTCTCTTGTAAATTAATCAATTAAATAACCTGCATAAATAAAGGTCAAACATTTATATTTAAAATATTTAGACAGTGGATCAGCAAATGGATTTAGGCAGGAGTAGGAGTGTATATTTTATATATAAAACATTTAAATTTTTTTAAAAATAAGTAAGTTTGGGGTGCTATGGTGGCGCAGGTGCAAAGCACAACCCACGTATGGAGGCTTTAGTCCTCATGCCGGTAGTCGCAGGTTCAATTCCTGGCCTGGCGACATTTGCCGCATGTCTTCTCCCTCTCTCAATCCCTAATTTCCTGTCAAGCTACTTTCAAATAAAGGCCACTAGAGCCTCAAAAAATCTTAAAAAAAAAAAAAAGTAAGTTTTACAGGAAAAATATAACAATGTTGTATAAAATGAAAAACAAGCATTTTGCACACAATCAAATTTTATTTCTATGGCATTTTACAACAATGACTTCTAAACCAAAGTGCTTTCCATTAGTGCAGTTATAAAATAGATAATGGAATAAGATAAAAAGAAGAAACATACAAGTGTCACAGTGCAATTAAATAAATACATTGTATCATAATTTTAAACAAAATAGGTCATTTATGTTCCACAATTCAAAATGTAATAAATTTAATAGTTTTTGGAACAGCTACAACACAGATGTTTTCACCCCACTGTTTGAACTTTGACCTACAGAATTCCAGAATGCGTTGGTCAGCGGATCAAAGACTTTTCACTGGGTAAAAAGTTGAGTTGCGTTTAAAATCAACAAGAACACAATGGGATCCAGAGGGGGGAGTAAGGTACAGGAGTGATGTGACCTTTCGACTCAGGAAGAGTTTAACTTTAGCCAGAAGCCTGATCTGAAAAAATAAAAAATAAATACAAATTTCTAACAAAAACATGTTTGTCAAATTTATAAATATAAATGACACTCATCAATCATTACTGCCAAATTTTTCATCACAGATCTACAGAACGCAGCCAAAGTGTCAAGATTATGAAGAAAATTTAGCCACATTTTAGCCCCAAACAAAATATATTGTTTTATTTTCAGTCAGGTGCAATAAATTTGCACGTCTTTAATGAGCACAGATTTTTTTTACAATACAGCAAACAATAGCTTTGCTTGTAGGTTGTCATTTTAGTCACATAAGGATTAACATTTCTTTCATTTACTTCCTTGCATTACCTCATGTGTGATACTTCTCCTGCATCATAATAGCATTTTTCCACACAGGAAAATAAGCATTGAATATGCAATACCTTTCTAATGGCACAGTTGATGTGAAATTCAAACATAACATTTTTAACATCTCAAGAAATCAACAATCAAAAGAGATTATATGAACCTAGGAGGGAGGAGACAGTATATTGGAGATGCTTATTTAAATTTACTCAATACATAGTGGAAAAGCTGTTTTAATAGTAACTGCGTCAAGATGTCTCCTGTATGGAAAACTTCAAAACAAACTGTCTTCACATCTTTAAAAGGCACCGGGGGCCTCGTTACGGGCTGATCCTCTGGTCTTTCCAATGATTTCCAATTAAACTCACAGGTCTTTCTAGCAGCTCCATCTCCTTTCTCTGGTATCATTTGAAAGTTTCCTCACTGAAGTGTTTGGGAGTGTCGTCTTAATTCTCTTTGGGAATGTCCCGCTACAACCATCCATTCTCACAACTTCAGTTGAATAACAGAAACCTCCCAGGTTTACTGCCTGTGTAGTGATGATGAGTAGGAATGTTTCTTCTATTATTTAAATTCCCCAAATATTTCATTAGCTTGCTTAAACGTTTCACACCAAACTGGCATGTTTTCCTTCAATAATGGAGAAAAAAGAAACGTTCATGGAAAACCTTTATTCTTCTAATTCCATGTTTTCTGAAGCTCTCTGTTGTCACTGCCTGCTGTGGGAATCTGTCCTCTGATCATTCCTGGCTTATGGTAAAATCCCCCCCCCCCCCCATGTTTCTCATGGAAATGTTTAAGTTCAGAAAAACACCATCATTATAATTTACTCTGATATTGAAGTGAAGGTATTTATCTATGCCTAGCCTTATCTCACCTAACATTACATCCCGAGTGAGTCCCACGCCCGTCACACTGGACCAGATGTTAAACATCTGTTGGTCACTTCCTGCTGAGCAGCTTTACTCAAACAGCAAACTAAAAGCAAGACACCGCAGGGATTTGAACCCCGTCCTGACCAGGTCAGGAGTGCCACCACCGGAGTCTTTTGCTTTTTTGTGCTTGCTATAACTTGGGCAAAAGCAAAACCTGGAGGAACAAAGATTTGTTCCTCCAGGAAAAGAAAGCCCCTCGGCACCGCTGCTCTAATCCTGTTGACCATGGACCTTTCTCTTGATCATGAGGCTGAAACTAGAAGACAGAACGTTTCCCCGGTCCCAGAAGTTTCCCACAATACTGTATTTGACTTATTTCATGATTTCCATTTATAACCATATAAACAAAGCCACGATACCAGGATTCCTGTTCATACTCAAAGCCATTCCCATTTGCAATGTGGCAGGACTTGATGACCAAAAGAATGCTTCTAAAGCTGTAATGGGATAAAAAAAGAAACAGACAGTTTAAGGAGCCCTCTCCCCTCCCCTCCCCCAAATTAACCCCAGACTATGATTGGTTATGCCAAATAGGGTTTACCACATCGATACGCAACGGTGTTGAATTCTTCCACATATTTAAGTTTGATCCCTAGAGGCTGGCTGAACTCAAGTCATCCTGTTACTCTGCTGATGCTTAGGCTGCTCGACTCAGTAGCAAGTTTAGCTGAGCAAGAAATCTGGAAGGGAAAAAAAGAGAATAGCGTTGCACCCCCCCAAAAACACCCCTTACCAGTAACTACTGAAACGGTCGACAACGATTTAATGAAAATTATGTTGCGTTGTGCAAATTAAATGTTATGCAGAGCTGACTTGCATGCAACATGTTGAGTTACACATTTAAGCAATGAGGGGGAAAAAATAATCTAGGGAACCAAAATTACTTAACTTAGCACCCACGAGAGTGAAGAGATGCAGTATTAGAAACAAGCTTGCAGTTCTCGATCTTAATATGACAGGATTCTCAGTGTCCATCACAGGTTAGGCCATCCCAGAGGAAATTTAGAAATTTGGCAATTTGACCTGAGAAACCAGAGGGAAAGAAAAGGCACACAAACACAAAAAGAGCAGGGCTTCTGCAAAGGACGCCAGGGTTCAGATTTAAGCTCAAGCGAACAGGGAGGGGGTCGGTGCTTCATTCAGAGGGTCACACTCATTTGTTGACAGCTTCCACAGATGACTTTGCATTCAGAGGCAGGTGAGATCGGAGTGGACAGACGAGAATGATCTGAAACAAAGTGATCTACACAACACACCCACCACACATTTGACACAATACAAAGATTTGTGTTCTACTCATGTGGTTTTAAGATGCAAAGCAATAAGGCCCCAGGGCCAAAGAGGTATGTACTAGTAAAGCATTGTTACTGATGATTTCAGGTTAACATAAAGCCAGTTCCAAGATGTTTTGTTTACTACACATTGCAAAAGATTGGGTAAGATGAGCCAGCTTCTTACTACATGCTCCAGGTTAGAGGACTTCGCTTGTGCTTCTGTCTTGTATTTGGATTTCTGTGAAGAAAAGTGTAGGAACACGCGCAACCAAAACATGTGCATGTACTAAAGCAACACATTTGCGCTGCATTTTACTCCAAATATGAGCTGCACCATGCACAGCTCTCCTCAGCACCTTCAATTTGTTAAATCTGCACAGTTGCGCATTGGAGTGAAATGGGAATAACCTGCCTCTTGCACAGTTGCACAAGGGCTGGTAGCTGAGGACTAATTATTTTCTTAAAACTACAAAGATCAACCTGACCCTTTCTGAGCAAACTGCATGTAGGTCATGTTCAAAGGGCAGGAAGATTCCTGAGCTGTCCAAGGTAGACTGCTTTCTTCCTTTGGACTTCTGTAAGATCAAAAAGAGAGAAGACACCCCTGCTCCCTCCCCACAGTATCATAGAACTGACTGTTGTTATCCTTACCCAAATGCTTTACTGCAGATAATGTCAAATCAATGAAGCCTCCGTGTCTTCCTCTTATCACAAGACTATTAAGAAAGCACAACAGTGCTATTTCTGCAATCAAGTATAGCAAGTTGCTTTCGTGGCAAGAATAAACGACGCACTAATAGTGCACTTAAGATTGCCCACTTTGGGATGAATATTCATCTTTCCAAAAGTCATTAGATGATTCAACTTATCTGCCTTCAATTTCCACTTTCATTTGAGCCCAGGTCACATCCGTGCTCTACACCAAGCTTTAGTCATACCTGAAAAGCACAAGAAAAGCTCCCCCACACAAGCCCCCAAAAAGAACAAATGCATTCCAAAAACTGTAATCACAACAAGCTATGCATTTATTGTGCAAAAATAAAATCCTTTACAGATAGTTCACTCGTATTGTCAATACAAGGCACAGCAACTAATTGCAAAGGAATTGCAAATGGAGGCATCTAGCCAAACAATGAATGTTAAAGTAAATGTGAACACATTTAGTGAGCTTACGTGACGCTCGATGCGCAAGGAAACTTGTACAAACAATGAGTTAGGAGAGTTCCTGATGGTCTTGGGTATTGGAAAGCACACGGGACACAGCACACTGAAAAATGCAAAGGAAAAAAGCCTTCTCCCCACAAACCCTTCCAAATACAAGTATGTACAAACTACAGGACAAATACTGTTACAGCAAGCAATTGTCGGACTTCCTCGACTGAAGGGCTAATACAATTTAGAGATGGATGGGATCATTTTCCACAAATAGTATTTGAATACCACAGGCCTGCGTACTGGGAGTTCCTTCCAACAGCAGATGTAGACTTGAATGTGGATTTAAGTGACGGTTGGGCCTTTATATTAATCTGCAAAAGTCAAAGATACAAACCCCCCTCCCACAAGGCAACTGCAAATCAAAAATAAAATTACTTCTAGTAAGGAGACTTGTTACCGCACTCTCTGGGACAAAAGCAGCTTCTCTAAATCCAGGAGACTAGCTTTGTGGAGTTGCTATCCCGCACGGCAAAGTGTCCACTTGAAGCTTGTTGGGTACACCTGGATGATTCCTATTCAAGCCTTTCTTATATTGGCAAATGAGGAGCTGTGAAGTCTAGGAAGAGACTGATTAACGCCCCACAACCCCCCTCACATTAAGCTCCCCAACAAAGTACCCCCCCATTTCAAACATAATGGTCCAAGCAGGAAAATGATGAAACTGAATTGATTTTTTTAAATACAAAATACCTTCCTACACCTTGTTAAATCACGGTAGTTGCATATGATCCCAATCCTTAGCACTATAGTACGCAAGATGGGCTCAACTTGTACGGGATGGCTACCACCAGGGGCTTTCGATGAACTGCTTTAGGGGCGCATGCCTGTAAAAGAAAAACTCCAGACACATTTTAAACACCCCACACCTCCCTCCCCTGAACCCATTCAAACCCCTTTAAATGCGAAGGACAACGATTCCATTTCATTTTGAGCGCAAATATTACAAAGATAAATACTTATGTACAGGATCGTTACACCACATGTACATTCCATGCATTGACTCACTGCTTGGGTTAAGAGGTAGTTGTAGCTTATCTGTACCAATCAGGGAGATGACAATGACGTTTTGCAGAACACACCGCATTGGCTGAACAGATGACCATCCACTCTCACAATCCAGTGCTGTAAACTTCTCAGTAGACCTATTAAGCGACATTGGGTTGCCTTTCCTTCCAGTTGGGGGGGGGAGAACTATTGATCGCAGGGAGTTGAAGTCCAAACAAGTAGCTCCTCTCGCCAGCACACAACCAAGGCATTCATCACAGCAGACACCACCAATTTCATGTCAGCGCAAGAGGAGATGTGACCACGGTACAAAACGCTTTACACGGCTTGCCTGAAAAGAGGAAGAGAGAGCTGTGCGAGAAATTGTGTTCTACAATAGTTTTATAAAAAGTGGTAATGAAACCAAGCTTCTGAGTGTTACAGAGATACCTCAGCCCAAAATACAAACCAATGACCCGCTTTACACTCCTGAAGCTAGAGACTGCGTGCCCATCCCACTCTGGAGCTGCTGCAGCGCTGGCCTCCCATCTACTCTGCCCTGTGCTTCTGGCGCCCTCTGTAGACCTCCTGATCGCATCGCATCGCCTCTCTCTGCGCCTGCCTCCACGCCCTCTGGCCTTGTCCTGCCTGGCTCGTCTCTGGTCCTCTCACGCCCTCTGGCCTTGTCCTGCCTGGCTCGTCTCTGGTCCTCTCACGCCCTCTGGCCTTGTCCTGCCTGGCTCGTCTCTGGTCCTGTCCTGCCTGGTCCCAGTCTGGTCCTCTCCCCGTCTCCTACGATTCTGTAGCCACGCTGGTCCTGAATCTTCAGATTAACAAAGTCCATTCTTCCCCACATTAACTAAGTCCATTCCTCCCCAATAACTCAGTCCATTTTCCCCAGGAAAAAAAA
This sequence comes from Girardinus metallicus, assembly GCA_903067095.1. Classification (NCBI taxonomy): domain Eukaryota; kingdom Metazoa; phylum Chordata; class Actinopteri; order Cyprinodontiformes; family Poeciliidae; genus Girardinus; species Girardinus metallicus. The sequence continues at coordinate 33,334 of CAEGAE010009133.1, read as the reverse complement.
AAAAAAAATCTTCTGTCTTCTGTAACTCAAAAAAATATATTTTTTTTCTTTGACTAAAAAACTTTTTTTTTTTTTTTTTTATATTGAGAACTAAACTTGTGGTCCTCTTAAGATGAATACAATTTAGCCATTATTCTGTACAAGGCATTCAGCTTTTTTTTTTTTTTTTTGAGTAGAGAAAAATTAAATCAAAAATTTGAAAGTCAAATTTGACTTCATTTAAAAAAAAAAGTTTTGTAAAAAAAAAAAAGAAAAAAAGTTTGAACAAAATGCACCGAACTATAATACAGCTTGATTATAGTGTAATGGTATAAAAAAAAATTGTTCCGTTTGCCCTTGTAAGCATTTCCATTTTTTTTTTTTTTTTTTTTTTTTTAGGACAAGGCTATTATTTATGGCAATATAACAGGAATGGTAACGATCCATAGGTAAAAAGAAATTCTAAGCCTTTAAGTCTTCTCCAAACTGCATGTCAATGTATATAGACAAATCTATATTGAAAAGTAACTGATATAACGTTAAGTTTAAGCCATTTAAGCCAGACAAAAAAGAAAAATCTCAAAGGCCTACCACAGAAACACAACTATTTGTTTTCTTAGGTTATGCTACCATAATGGGGGTTATTATTTGTTAACTGCATAGGTAGCTCAACACTGCCATAGGCATTAGAAAAATTAACCGATATGTTAAGATTAAGCCATTTAAGTTGGACGAAACAGAAAAATCTCAAAGGTTAACCACAGAAACACAACTACTTGTTTTCTTAGGTTACTATTGTAATCATTCGTTAATTGCATCAGTAGCTCGAAATAGCCATAGGCAAAAATTAACTGGTATGACAAGATTTTAAGCCGTTTCAGTCGAATAAAAAAATAGCAAAGGTTCACCACAGAAACAACTATTTGTTTTTTAGTTTGCGCAACATAAACAATGGGGGTTATTATTCGTTAATTGTATAGCAGCTCAAATTCGCCACAGGCAAAAAGTTAACTGATGTTAAGATTTTAACCCGTTTAACTCGGATAAAAAAAAAAAAATCTCAAAGCCTCATCACATAAGACTATTCGTTTTTTTTTTAGTTATGCTACCGTTTCTTTTCGTTTACTTTAAAGGCAGCTCAAAATTACATCCGAAATATTAACAGACATGTTAAGCCATTCAAGTCAGACAAAAACAGAAAACTCAAAGGCTAACCACAGAAAAGCAACTACTCATTTTCTTAGGTTATGCTACCGTAAAAAAAGGGGAGTTATTTTCCGTTAACTACCGGCAGCTCAAAGCCATAGTTGGGCATACATCTAGAAACATCCTGGCCACTCCCCGCATTACGTCACGGCGTTATCACACGTTAACCAACGGCCAACATTTGCCAACTTTTACGTCACGGCGCCCATATTAAGACAACAGCCGTTAAGAATACCAACTGAAAAAAAACAATTTCTTGAAAAACAACAGCTTAAGCCGATTTCTTGTAGAAAGCTCAACAAAAAGCATTTAGTCTGAGAAAACGAAAAACAATCGAGTAATGTTCATTTTAAGCGTTCTGAAACTACGTTTTTCACACCAAGCTAGGCGTTAGCTTCGCAATCAAGTTAATTTAAAAAAAAAAGAAAAAAAAAACTAATCACTTTTAGCTTAATAATAGGGTCATTTCTAGGTAGATGATACGTTAAAAAGCAGGAGAAAAATAACGTCTATTCAGACTGGAGCCAAATGTGAAAACAAATGAACGATAAAAAAAAAGAACAACTTATAGTAGTAAATATATTGTGCTACGCAACTGAATAAAAAAAAAAAATCTTCTTTCTAGGATTATCTTTTGATCAAAAAAGAAAAACGCGTCAACCTGTACCACTCGCCTGCCATCCTACGTGAGATCAAGAAGTGCGTCGATGTTATGTGAAACGAAATGGCGTCCTTGCTATTTATATCCATCTGGCTCCATGTCATTCGACCAGGGCAAATGTATATTTGTTCATCCGCCCAAAGTAGTTCCTTCTTATTGCAAACAACTATGCATTTAGAAGCGAAATGCAATAAACTATATTGCTGTAATAACTGCTGTAATGCAGATTATTACAGTAATAAATGACATGACACAACAAAGTTATTTAAATGAAAACGGATCCATATAATTCTGTATCTATTCAAAGTACACAAATCCAATAATATAACTAAGGTTGAAATACAAAAGCATTTTTGCTTATTGTAAAGATTGTGCTTTCATTATTGAGCTTATATCATGATTTAAACCTTTTTAAACCCTAGTTATTTGTTACCCTTCCTCTTCGAGGAGAGATTTTTTTTTAAAAGAAAACAAAACAGCCGTTGCTGACTACGCGGACTGATTTTAACACGTGCATGACAGGGCTCTTCAGAACCGGATGAAACCAGAATGTAGCTGGGTGAGCTGTCGGATCTACTTTCCTTTTTTTACTGCATTGATAAGCAGTTTGTTGTGATTTAAAAAACAAAAGAAAGCAGCAGACTCATTACTTTCAACTTCCAGGAACTGTATGCAGGAATTGGTATTTCTATTTTTACTGAACTGTGCATTATTGCCTGTAAACGGTTCCTGATGTTTGCTGTATTTTATCAAAAACATTTTCTTATTAGCCTCGGTCTCCAAAAAGCTCAAATACTGGTGTTGACACACTGTTATTTTTGAAGACAGGAAATGTGTTAGCATTGTGTAAGGGGGATAACAAAGCAAGCTGGAAAACTAGATAAATCTAGAAACGTCCAGTGTAATGTAGCTGTGAAAACTGTGGAAAACTACCAGTTAAACATTGTAGTTACTTTTGTTCACCAATAGAGGGTGTCGTAAAATACGTGCTATGAGTCACGTTTCTCCCAGTGATGAAAAAGCTTTTTCTCCCTTCCCCCTTGCTTTTCAATGCAGAACTGGGTTTAGGGTTGATTAGAAGAAACAAGTCTGGGCATCTATCTTATACAACTGTGTGTATTACTGTGTAGCACCCAATTGATCAGCAGCGTTTGGAGGCTGGGAAGTATCCTGAGGCCTAGTTTCAGCCCTACCACAAAGCCAATGAATTGATCTCTTTCTCTCCTAAACAGGATAAAGTCAAAGCTGTGCAGACCTTTGAAAGAGAGGCTTCTTCATATGAAGAACAAGCCAAACAATGACTTGTAATTATGCTGAAAGGTTATATTTCTTTGCAATGAGTCAAAAATCTAGACAGATTATCTTTAAATTGACAGCTGTAACAACGCCTTGCAAAACTATTCAAACCTCTTGTTACACTGGTCACACAAACATAGAACTCAGTGTATTATATTCCGATTTCATGTAAGTCAAAAATAGTGACTATTTGTGAAGAGGAAGGAAAATAACAAATGACATTTACAGTTGCAAATCCTTTTCAGCATGTCTTTACCAGCTTTGCAGATTAGATTGAAATATTTGATAATACCTTTTCCCAAAAGGTATCAGTTCATTTAGAGTGGGTGGAAAGCATCTAGATTTCCGTCTGATAACAGCTATGCCATTATAATACAGGAATGTGCTAAGATCCAACCCTGGCTGTTTGTCCTGCTGGAAGGTGAGCCTCTCCCACAGTCTGTAGGCTGTGGGAGAGACTGTGTATTTTGCCACCTCTAGCAGGTTTGACATATTTAGGTGGATAGTACGATTGCACTTGTGCCACACCCTTTAATTCCTGGATGATATATTGAACAGTGCCCATTAGGTGCACCATAAGGTGCATCAAAGTGAAGAGGGCTCAATACAAATGAATACAAATCTTCATTACTTGGAATTGATAAAAAAAAGATGTATCCTTCTCCTTTTAACGGATATTGTACCCTAATATGTGTTGATTCATCACATTAAAGGATAATAAGATACACCAAAGTATTGTGGTTGTAATGTGACATTTCCAAGATATGGAAATGTTAAAGATGCATGACTGCTTTTGCAAGACACTGCTAATAACAAAGTGCTATCTGATGTGACATATATAATCTATATTCACATTTCTACCAGAATTTGAATTGTACTGTTTGCAGTCCTTGAATAATAATTCATTAAAAAAACATTATGTTAGCAATCAAATTCACATATCGGTAAATTATGCTTAAAATAAATTGTTGCTATAATGAAAAGGTTGAAAAGATGTGTGTAGTCTGTTAAATTTATGTAATGAGATGACATACATAAGTTTTGAGTGTGATTATGCATGTCTCAGCTACAAGCAGGAAATCTCTTAAAATCAATGGGGAGAGGAAGGGCAACTCAATAGTTTTGATTGGTTGTATATGCACTTTTTGGAAATAAAAAAAAGTAGAACTACTAAAGAAACAAAAAAATATGTATTGCATTAAAACTGAATGAATGAATATGAAAGAGATTTAAACATGAAGTTGCGTAACCAAGAGTCAGGTTTATTAGTGCAAATAAATAGGGTTTATATAGATTTAGTTTCCTGGGGCTTTGGTCAATTGTCTCCTCTATGAGGACAAAGGTCCCACTCTTTGGTTTGGTTCAATGAGCATCCAGCTGCTCATGCGTGATGAAAAATCAAGCCACTGTCCAGGAATTCATTCATCCCATTATTCTGAAGTTAGATGTTGAGGGAGGCAAACTTAGACAGGAGGCACACAAACAATCCATCTGTGTACTAATTACTCAGAGGGCTACAATTTTTGTGGAGTGGTTTTTTAATTATTTTGAGGACTTTGTAATTTTATTAACTAGATTAGATTACTTTTTTAGCAATATTTGGCAATATGCGTATCAGTTTTAGGAAATGGCTGTAAATGTGGGAGTTATATTTAACTAAACTTTAGTCTTGTAGTGAAAGCCAGGGTGAAAACAGCCACAGACAAAGCAGCAGACATTTAATATCCTGTGGCAGGACGGGATCTGTAGCTTGGGAACCAGGAAAGAGACACATAATGGACAAGTTCTTCAAACCCGTCCACAGACCTTCTTCAGATCAGACTAAGAAACAGAGGAACCACCATCAGCATCATCACCAAGACACTCAGAGGTAAGAGGGTAATTTTTACCCAAAGAGAAAGAAAAACAAAATCTAGAGCTTCATAGTAAACATAAAGCTGAAATCAGATGTTTACAGGAACTGTATAGAAATAGATTGTACTTTTTTCTCACCATTTTCTATTAAATCAGACTACTCTCTTCCTGTTTGTGGTCATTACAATTAGCAAAATTATTTTATAGCTAATTTTTAGAACAATAATAGAAATAATGTTTTTGAGCATTTTAACTTTTGTCAAACTCGCATATGATTCCTTAGCATTTGACATGTTAGAAACATTTTGGTTAAAGCATTGTCTTGTTTCCTTGAATTCTGGCCCATTCTTCTGAAGTGGTGTAACTGAGGGAGTTTGAAGACCTTCTTCTTTGCACATTTGCCCACAAATTTTCAGTAGACTGAGATTGGGTCCTCGTGATGGTCACTCCAAAACAATGACTTTGTTATATTATTTGCATCACTCTCTGTTTGGAGGACTCATTCATGCCCAAGCTTTAAAATCCTAGCAGATGTTCCAGAATGTCACTTCTGTATTCACACATAATGTTATCTGAGTATGTTAGCATCTATTTTGTAAGGCGCACCAGTCACTGCTGCAACAAAACACCCACATAAATTAGTTTACTTCACAGCTGGGATGGTGTTCTCAGCAACGCAATCTCCTATCTTGTTTTTACTGTTGTAAAAATTGTTACTCTGATTAGTTTTATCAGTCCATAGGAGATATCTCCAAACAACAGTGAGTATGCATGATGGTGCAGGAGTTAAGACCGTTGCCTTGCTTTCTCCAAGGATCCACAAAAATGAAAAGGGTGTAGAAATGGATGGATGGAAAGATGTCTTGTAACTCTTTTATCATCTTGGCTTTCACAAATTGTTTAGTAAGATGTAGGCATAGCAATCTTAACTGTATTAAAATTTCTAACTTTGAAGAAAGTATTTAAAATAGCTAAAATGAAATTTTTCTGGCACTCAGCAAATAGAAATAATTTTGTTAATTCTAACTGAGTTTAATCAAGAAACATTCACTTGTGTTTCATGTTCTTTTTAAAGTATCAGTTAAAATGTCTTTTTAACTCCATGTGCGGATACAATTGGCTGTTTATGTTTTTTTTTTAATTTGATGTAGGTATACGAAGCTCGATGACAGTGATAGGCATACAGATGACAGCCGGGGGCACCATCGCCGCCTCCAGCACAGTGAATATCTCTATGACACCACCCATCCCGATGCACAGTATCTGTATCACCAAGACATTGAGAAACATTACGACCACCGCACTTCTGTTACCCTCTCCAGGGCCTCTTCCTCTTCCCTCTCCTCCACTTCTTCTTCCTCTTCCACTTCTTGGTACACAGAGACAAGTGCCAATGATCCCTTCTCCCTTCAGCATGCTGAGAGGCCACAGCATTCCCTGTCCTGCTCCAATATCTCGGATGTGCGCAGAGCTTTCAGAGATGATGACAGCAGCGAGCCCATTGTCTTTGCCACTGTCAAGCACAGCAAAAAGGGCAACATTGTCAGCAGGTTGCATGACGGCTCACACCAAAGCAGGAGGAATGATCTCTACGACCTGAACAGAGGTCACAGTCGAAGTGAAGAAGGGCTTCTGCAGTGCAATGAAATAGATGGCGGTAGAGGTCAGTCCAAAGTGTCAACAATTGACCACGGACCCTTGTATAAGACAACTAGTCTGAACCGAAGCTTGGCTTTCAGTGAGGAGGACATTGTTTTAGGGGTGCCCAGGGGTCCTAAGAGGGCAGTCTCTTCGAGTCAGTTACCCAGCAAGGGGATACTCAAAAACAAGGAGAATAACAATGACATTCGCAAGGCTAAGTCAATGGAGGTACTTTCTCCAAGAGTCACCACGGGAGAAGGTCAAAGTGGGCAGAAAGGAAAAGGGATCACTCAGGCTGAGATAGAGCAAGCCCGGGCAAACTTTGTGGAGGGAAAGTTGCAGTTCTCAGCTTTTTTAGATGAGATCACAAAACAGGTCATGAGTCCTTCCCAACTCTCCATCTTTGGCGTGAACACCAATAAAACTACTGAGAAGACCTCTTCCTCAGTCCCCAAACCTGAGCCAGTCAAGCCTGAGCTTCCTCCCAAGAAGCACAAAGGTGGGAAACGGAGTGACACCGAGCTGCCATTGAAGCAACACAGCAGGCAAGTGAAACCGACCATCGGCTCTCGAAAACATTCAGACTGCTCCGATTCAGACAGGTTGACAACATACGCAGCAAGGAATCACCGGGGCAGCCCCCCACCTCGTCATTACATGCCATCTGCCAGCCACGGACGGAAAGACAGGAGGCCCTCTCCAACTGGAGACTCCATGTCAGGGGACAGATACAGCAGATATGGGCCTCACCATACAGATGGAACCAGCACCAGTCCTGAACCAGCCCAACCCAAGCAGCGCCACCACCGCAAATACTATCCCAGCAACTTTCAAAACCAAAACCCACATACCCAACACTTGCCTATGCAGACACACCATGAGGCTGAGCACGGAGGGCCGAGCAACTCACCTCCACACTCATCCCAGCTTGCAAGACAAGGGTTTGGCTCTGAATCCTCATCCACAAAGTCCGACTCATCTAGGGGCCGAGACACTGCCTCCACGGCTACCAGCCACAGCTCAGAGCAGGGATGCCAACACCAGTCACAGCCCTTGGGGATCTCTAAGCAGCACAGGGTAAGCTAACACCAATAAAATGTCTGATAGTTTCAGCATAAAAAGATCTAAGGCCTTAGCCGACTAAAATCCAACTCAAGGTTCTTCATCTGAGCTGTTTCTCACAGTTTTTCACCCTTCAAAGCCCACAGGTGTGAGTGATATTCCAAACCAGGATTAGTTTTCACATGTTGTCTTTACACATAAAAGTAAAAACAAAGGACATGTTTTAAAAAGTTTCACAAAAGTGGTGTTTTGACTAAAGTTGTGCAATCTGTAAGCAACCAAAACCAGCAACAGCCAACCTCTTTCAGTCTACAACACACATTAATGTTAGATCAAGTCACTTTGGTAAACAAAGCCTGTTCAAACCCAAAAGACAATAGCCCACGTTGACATGTCCAAAAGTTTATTTAAAACAAAGGGAGTTTTCCGTTGAAATGCACAGTGGACTCCACATTTACCGCCACCCTTGGTAATGATGCGTAAAATGTCTCAAAACAAGTTTTTTTGTTGCAGAACCAAATAAAAAATGCAGAGACTTAAAATTAATATTTGGAGAATATGTTCTTTCCCAGGCTACACAGTGGCACAGTTAGTAGAGCTGCCTTGTAGCAAGAAGGTTCTGGGTTTGATTCCCGGCCTGGGGTCTTTCTGCATGGAGTTTGCATGTTCTCCCTGTGCTTACGTGGGTTCTCTCTGGGTACTCCGGCTCCCTCCCACAGTCTAAAAGTGTTACACTGCGACAGACTGGCGACCTGTCCAAGGTGTACCCTGCCTCTCACCCAAAACGTTAGCTGGAGATAGGCACCAGCACACTCCCGACCCCCCTAAGGGGGTTGGATGAAAATGGATGGATGCTCTGGATCATCATCAAGCCTTGTTTCCAGTTTCTTTTAACTTTTTAATTATTTTAACTCAAAATGAAAGAGGCAACATTAACACACATCTGCCTTACTTTCTTGACTTGGAACTGTGTGTTTGTCATAAATCGTTTGGATTACTAGTTAAGGATTCTCAGACACCACCATCACTTTAATAATAATACGCAAGTCATAAAAATTAACATGCATGTTCCTTGCTTTGTGTTTTCTTGTTTTTCCTTTTTTTTAAGAGAAATTGGGGTACATGTCATGAATGTATTTAAAAGTTAATTTATACTTTAATCAGCTTAGTAAGCATATATTTTGAAAATAAGCATACAGGCACCTTACTTGATTGGATGCTCTCTTGTCTTTCCCATTTTAGAGAGAAACTGGCTTATGTCATAGAGTTAGATGGATTACAAAATAAAATTTCCTTGACACTGATTAATTTATAAAGCTCAAGACAAACATATTAATTGAATATGTTCTCTTCCCTTTCCTATTTTGTAGGGAAGTGGGCCTCTGACGAACTTATTAAGCATTCATTTGATAGACATGCTTATTGTTTCTTAATAATAAATATCACTATGTTTTTTTTCCTCAACTAAACACAGATACTAAAATTAAGTGTTGAATTTTTCAAATTTTCTGGTTTGCATAACAATTATATTTATAATAAACATAATAATTTGCCCGCACAAGTTCAGAATTAAGTCCATCAAATGACTCAGTAGAATAAAACTGTTAATTATGGTGTAAAATTAGCCCAGATGAAGCTCTGAAGACACATATAGCATTAAATCCCTCTACAGAGTGAAGTGCCTGAACAAATTAAAAGCAAGGTTCCTTCTTTCTTGCAGAGGCAGTGCAGCTGAGTCAGAGGGTATGTGTGGGATGTGTCAAATACTCCGCATTGCAAGCTGACTCATCCTCCAGCTATGCAGCAAATGACTCTCCTGTGCTTCTAAGGGAAATTTCCTTTGAAAAGCTCTAGTTTATCACCATTGTGACGTTTTGTTTGTTCCCGAGGCGTTGCTCCTTCTGTTCTCTGAAATGACTGTGCATTCAGAAAATGAAACAGCACTCCTACAACCATTAGTAGCTCATTCCAGATACCTCGATGAGAACTGGTATGAGGATAATTTTACACATCATTATATAAGACTTCCCTTTCTTTCCATGGGGTGTTGGTACTGCTCATACATGATGACAACAGGAAAAACCGGGGAACATTTTAGTCTCGCAGAACAGATCGATACTTGTGGGACTCCAGGCGTCATTCAATAATTTATTGAATCTGTCAGGTCCTCGGTAATGTGGTCGAGGCGTGTCCTGGTTATACAATCTCCGTTGTCCTCGTCGTAACTCTATCCCATCTCTGTTTGCTTGATAGTGATATCATGTGAAGCTAGTTCTTTAGTCATAGTTGTTGTCATTTAAATCTCCAAATCTCTGGAATTCAAAATAAATCATACAAACTGTGGAGCCGAAGAGCTTTGATTCAGCCAGAGGGCGGTAGAAATAATCCCTCCCACATTCAAATACAATCAAAACATCCACAATTTAATGAATCTAAAATTCTCTTAAAACATTTATAAAATATTTATTAGAAGAATTCTGTCCTTATATTTCCTGCCATCTCTCACTTCCTATCTATGTGTTCTTGTCTTTCTTATAGAACATGCTGTGCGATCCGGACCACCTTCAGTAAGTGTCCTCTGTGTTTGTCTTTTTTCTCTCTTGATTCGCTCTGTCTGAGAGGATTTATTGATCCCATTAATGAGTGTTCTGCTGTTTAAAAAAGGAGTGGGAGGTTTTGTCAAGGAAATAATTTATGTAACAAACTTGATCACATCGTTGGGGGAAAATCATCAGAATTACTTTTTATATATATAATATATTTAATTTTATATTAATACTACTATTTGCCACATTGTCAGAGATGATACACAATTCAAACACTAGATTTAGTCATTTTTGCACAAGTAAAGAATTATTATTTTTATTATTATTATTATTATTATATATTTAAAAGTCAGAAATAAATTCCTCTACTACCTCCTAACAAGCCCTCCATAATCCTGCTTTAAAGGACATTCATTTAAAAAGCACAAAGACTTTGTAGTCAGATGACAGGTTCTGTATGGTCTAGTCCTTGATTTCATTCCTATATTGTAAAAAAATAAGTCATTCATTGGTACTACATACGTCTTGTTAATGTAGTAAAAACTACACTAGTGTCCGTTAGCTGACAGTTTTTACACAGGAAAAATCAATGGAAGAGCTGCAGTAAACGATCCAGTTTAGGAATTGAACCAGAGATAGCTGCAGTGAAATTTTGAGTTCCCAGTCAGAAATATATAAAAAATTGTTAGAAATGCAACAAAAAGCAGGAATTCTGAGTTGTGGTCTTGATAAAGCTTTAAAGTTTAATAACCAACATGGCTGCTGCTACACATAACACTGTGTGCAGGCTTCAGATATGAACTATCAGCTCTTCTGACTGTGTGTCTCTCTTTAAACCAGTGGAACAGATTGTACTATTCAGTCTTGATTAGCAAACATTTTCCTTCAGTTTTTTTGATTCATAACATGAAGAGAAGTATATGATATCTCTTTTAATTGACATAAGCAGCACAATGACTTACAATCAGGACACACTCAAATCAGCTTTGACATACTAATTCCCTTATCACAGTGCCAAATTATGAGATACATCGATATGATGAGTAGTTGTGGTTACAAACTAAAAGTCTCTACTTATTTTATCATATTTTACATGAACAAAGAGTTTATTTTCCTCTTTTACTTGAGGTAGTGAGAACCCACTGCAGCATTTATCATAGAAACCATGCCCATTTCCACTTTCTGATTAATCACAGCTGCAACTGAAAAACATTTGTGCTAGTAGCAAGACTGGACCAAAAATTACTTGCTCTTGTTTTTGCAGCTCCAGGAGGGAGAAAATTATTTTCTGTTCTTGCAGAAGGTGTTAAATGGGAAACCTGGTCTTATAGGGCGCTGGTCTTGTATTCAGTAGTTGCAGTTTTTGAATCCCAAACCAGAAAAAAAAAAAAAAAGGACCAAATTAGAAACTGAAATTGTTAGTCCTGGTGAGTTGGAAGTCCCCAAGTCCCAAGGTCAGATATTTTAATATGCCATTCTGTTGCATCAAATGTAGGAAAAGTTGCTAGACTGAAGAGTTTACTATCACATCGTTTGCATCTCATCAAACCAGGTTTCCACTGGTGTACTGGCAATGTTACTGTACAGTCTATTTCCATCCAAATAGACCAAATGTGTGAATGCATAAAATAGAGAAGAATACATAGTTATTGGCTTGTTTTACTAATAGTTGTTTGCACCACAAGAAAAGGCAAATCACACTGGTTTTCCAGCTTACATGTACCACAAGCTCAATATGGTAACATAACGTCCACCTCTAAAGCTGTTCTTCCAAAGCAAAAATGCACTCAGTAAATGATATATAGGTTTGGTTGAAGGCCTAATGAAAGATTTCTGTTATGGTGAATAGATTTGTACTCAGAGTTTACATTTCAGAAATCTCTTAGGAAGGAATTTTCACATTGAACATCTGGGATGTCCTCAAAGAGCCTCTGAGTTAGAAATCCAGTACGGGTTTTACATATATACAAAGCTTCAACATTTAGAGATCTGTCTGTTATTTGATTGGATTGTATCTCAGTAAAGCAGTGGTTAGAACTGACTGAATTCAGAGTTTTGATACTGGAAAGCAGGAGGCCGTTCAGTAGACACTTCTTCAATATCCAACATGGCTGCTCCATGTCTAAAATATAGTGAAAGTTTTGGGAATAAACAGTTCCTTTCTTTTGTCTGTGCTGTTCTGTCGCTGTTTATCCATGTTTTTCTTGTTCATACAACAGAAATATGTTCTGCTAACAGTTTTATCTCCAATGATTTTCCAATTTTGAAAGAGAAAGCATTGAACTCAGGTGTGTTGCCAATCCTTGATCCAAAGATTGACTTACAAGCTCCATGTGAATGTAGCATTTGAAGTGTAGATTAAGTATAGACTGAAAATGAAACCAGAACCTTCTGAAAATGAAACAGAAGGATTTCTGATGCGGGAATTCCTACATGGAAAGTCCCTGGAGTTTGATATCCAAAATGGCTGCTGCACATCTAAAACGTTTGGACTGTTTTTACGTCAAGTACACAGATCTGAAGATTACGTTTGTCTTCTTTTAACTGCTTAAATGGGTTGATCAGAGGCAAACACATTGCTATTGGTTCAGCAACGAGACAATCAAACTGATTATAGCAGCTACTATAAAGCCCAAATCTCACGACCTGCCACCAATACATAGTGAAACCACCGTAATTCAGATGGACACATGCAGTAACATGTGACGAGCATATTTATATAATCTAATAGGATTGTAAGTAAGAGAGCTTCGGATTTTTGCCTGTTTTCTGTAAAGAGTGGTCCTTTCTTTAAAATGACTTGATTTAAGATAAAACTGCTATGGGTGCAACAGCAGGGGCTGATTAAATTTACCCAGCAAGAACTCAAAACAGGATGTTTGACAATATCCAAGTGCTACTCAGATTTCCCTGATATCCTTTAGCCCTGTCTTTGCAGCACAAAGCAGACATCTCCAGTCCTTATTTATGAGTCAAGCTATCCTCCCCTCCCCCATCTCTGTGCTCAGGGCGTTGCAGGAGGAGAATGCTGATCTCCACCAGAACCTGCTGCAGACCGTGGTTTGCATTGAGAGCCTGGAGGCAGAGCTGCAGAGGACCAGAGACGAGCTCAGTCATGTCAAGGAGAAATATAAAAGGTGATTTGTGCAGAAAAATAAGGCAGATCTTTAAATGTGCAACAAGAGGACACAAAAAATACCACATATAAGAGACAATCACTAATGCAAGGCCTTGCACAAGGATGTTATGGATTAAAGGATCTATGCAGTATTCTGCATCAGCAATACGAGCCACAGAGTTTACCAAATTAACAGAGAGAGGCCAACTAAAACCGTCCACACTCGCTGGTCTAGCCCGAATCTGTTACCAAACAACTGCTGCTGCATACTAAGCAGATACCAGTCATTCCTCAGCATGCTGCAGCTACTGGGATAAATGGTTGCCTCTCACTGTGCTCCAGTTGGGAGTCATTTGTTGCACATTTATTATTTTTAAGTATATGTTTGCTACTCCCAGACAGCTGCCATTACGTGTCCGGAAGCCCAGCTTAAATAATAATTATGTATTTATTTTATGTTGTTACAAAGCCTGCTGCAGACACATAGTGGGACAAAAGAGGCGAATAATCTTCTGGGAGAGCACCTTCACAAAGCGGTGAGACTTTGGGTGCAATAATAACAAAAAGATTAATGTGTCTTGTTTTGCAACTTGTTGGATTAAAGGCCTAATGTCTTACGCTGTTCTTCTCCCGTGTGTTTGCAGTCGGAGAGCCTGAGCAGCGAGAGAAAATTTCTGCTGAATCGTGTCTCCCAGCTGGGCTCGGAGCTGAACGACGCCCACAGGACCATCGCAACTCTGGAGAACATTAATGTGAGTATACCGCCATCTAGTGGACACTTATGCACACTTCAACTCAAGGCCAGCTAAAATCTTTCCTGGGGAGAGGGTCCTAAAATCGATTCTAAAAAGTAGAGAAATGTAGAAAAACTCTGAAAATACTACCACTATTTTACCAAAAGTAAAGATAGATCACCAGTATGTGTGGCATCTGTTACTTCACAAGTAACAGATGCCACACATACTGTGGCATCTGTTACTGACTTTTATTTTATTACCACCAGACACACATTATTTCTAATATGAGCCTCTATTAAAATCTTTGTTTATTTGCATTAAGGTAAAAACATTTAGATTGCATGGCTGATAATAATATTTTTTATTGTCTTTCTCTGAAGTTGTGTAGTGCAGTAGCTACTTTGTGGTGGTGCAAATTCCAACAAATATCAACTAAAAATATAAAATGTTGGAAGTTATACAGTGTGGGGGAGTATGATTATTCATAGATAAAAGTTTATGCAGGGATTGCCAACAAATAAAAAAATGTAACATATTTGCAAAAAATGTAACATAAAAATATATTGTGCATACGGTGGTAAAATTTTGTAAATCTTTGTAGTTTTTAGCAGCCTGAGGTTCTCATCCCCATTGCTTAGGTGTGAGAATGTGAAAAGACAGCTATTAGTTTTGCCCTAAACAGATTTGAGCTTTATGGAAGAGTGACAAGAAGAAAACTGTTGCTAAAAAAAAGCTAGATGGAGCTAACCTGAGAATTGAACACCTCACTTCTCAGGTTCAAATTTGTAAAAACAAAACTGAAAACTCTAATCTTGTTTGGTCATGTCGAGTTCTAAAAACGTCAGCCAGCCAATTCTTCTTTGTTGGTAGCTTATTAAAACAATGAGAACTTGGGAACATTGTCACATTGTCACAGTGAGAGTATGTTTTACAGTACAAGGACGAGTCAATAAGAGCACAATAGTTAGTCCATAAGATGGCGTAACTGGTTTCCTGTCCTAATTTGATAATCATTAACACATTATATATTATGAATTAAAATGGTCCAGACTCTGTTCTGCACAAAATGTTTTTGTTCAGAACAGAGAATGGGCACAGACGATCTGACCAGAGTGTCTTATCAGCTGATTGCTCTTCCTACCAGTATTTGACCCAGCTTGGTGTATTTATCAAACACACTGGGTCACAGTGATATCCCATGCTCCTGTTGCCTATGAACTAGCGCTCATAAAAGTATCAATATCCTCTTTTCAGGCATCCAAATCCCCCTCTCTAAATGAAGGTTTTTCTACCTCAACCATAAAATGCATCAAGATTTGTGGCTAAAATGTACAAAACATGACAGCACTTTTGCAAGCTGTTTTATGTCAATCTACGTCAACATACAGGTTAAACAGAGTTTTGTGTCTCTATGTCATTTGAAAAGGTACAAAATCCAAAGTGCACGTTTTTATTGAGTAGGTAAGCTATTAAAAGCACAAGAAGTTCTTGTTCTGCTGATCTCACCACATCTCAGAGTCAGGCTCTCTGTCAGGTTGTTTCCAACCTTTATACTCTCTGCAGCGTCTCTGAGGTGGATTGGTCTCACCGAGGTAGCAGGCTATCATTTTATCACAGAAAAAAAAAGCCAAAATGTGTTGAAAACAATTATGCTTGATTTTGATTTGATTTTGTTTCGGTTTCTGTACACAGAAACCAAAAGTTATCTCACAAGAAAGGCGGAGATGAGTGTAGACCCAGACTGAGGAATCAAAGTGCTTCATGGGAAATACAAAGACTTTATGTACTAAACCATGAAATCAACATGAACTTGAACAAAAGCATCTTAATGTCTTAAATATGCTTCAGGAACTGAGTATTTTGAATAGAGTTGGAGACTTCTTCCTGCTGTAGAGTCAAAATTAATCTAATTTAATATAGAAAAAGACAAAACAACAAGGCCTGTGGGCTTTAAGTGGTGCAGACTGTCATTTGTCACCTCTAGGGAGCCTATCAGGACTTTATTTCAGGGGAAATTGAGAGAAAAGTCATGGATGCAGGGCATCAGCCTCTCAATGACTCTTAAAGTCTCAAGTAATTATCTGTTTTGTGCAGGAGGGATGTGCTAGACAGAACTATCAGTTTAATCTAACACAGAGCTGGAGTTATCCTCCTTATTCCAAACTGGAAAAACTTTTTGAAGTTTTAAAATAGCAGACTATCTTATTTTCTATGCTTTTTGTGCAAAAGTTTAAAGTTATCTTTCATATATTTAACATTTATTTCCAAGAAGCATGAGTTTCTTGTAATCTAAGAAAAGGCAAAAAAAGGTTATTTTTCTTTTGTGTAGCATAATTATTGATGGAACAGGATATTTTGAATTGCTAAAAGAAAAATAAAATACAAGCAAAAAAAAAATTACATACACTAAAAAACACAAAGCATTTCACAAAATAAAAACTTGAGACATCATCACAGTAAAACAAATAACAAAATTTAAGCAAATAAAAAAACAAAACATGATAAAAAAAAAAGACACATCAGTTGTTGCCTTTCACAGAAAAGCTGCTGTCAACAGTAATGATTTAAAGAGCTTCCATTTCAGGGAGTTGGTCCAGAAATAAGGGGCGCAGGAACTCACTGCTGCCCCCTAGTGTCGGTTCTGTGAACAGATCTCTGATGACCTGAGGGGTTTGCATGTTTCATACCTGAAATATATTTAGACCCAAGGCGAACTCAGTGCCTTCTAGACCATTAGCACAATTTTACAATCTATCTGTTGACAAAAAGGACAGGATACTGTAGGAAAATGGCTTAAAGACTTGTGTAAAATTATTTTCTGGGGTTAGTCAGGACTCTGGATTAGATCTGAACTGCAGTGTCCTGTTTTGAAAGCAACCATATAATCTGTTTTTAACTGGATGGTTTGGGTGATAACATTTCAGTCTGAAGTCTTCATGTTCACCTTCTTCTGTGGTATTTAGCTCCAGGAGCCTACTTCAGTTTTATCTTCTAACCTGTTATTTTCTGCAATAAGCTAGAGGGAATTCTGACTCGTTTACTCACGTTATATTGTACAAACTGATTCACAGAGTACAACATATAAAGTTGCATGTTATTGGCAGAAATGTTGCAGAAGGTGTTGTATTACTCCTTAATCTTTAATTAAAAGAGGTCTTAGTACATTGCCTTGAGGTACCCCGCTGTGTTTGCTATGATTTTAAATTACCAAATGACACAAAGATTTATTTGACACAAGTCTGTCAAATAATGATTGGTGTTGAGACATCCTTTAGGTTCTTTAATAATCCATTCCCAGTGCTCTGATGTGGTTAAAAATCTGATTGAAGACAATCAAATATCATTTTTTGAGATAAACCAACATTTCAGTTATCTTGGCAAAACATTAAATTAGATAGGGACTGATGATTAATTATCAGGAAAGCATCCAGATTAGTGTTTAATGAAGTGATCCTGATCCATCTTTATTCATGCTTTAGAAACATTTTTTTCCTCTAAATCACAATTTTCTTTTTATTTCCTGTGGGAACAGCTTCAGGCCTGGTTCTTTGTCTTTCACTTGTTCACCTTATTTAAGCTTAAGCACAGATCTCACAGTCAAAGCATAAATGTTTAGCATTTTTAAACGTTTGTGAAAATGTTAAAATGTGGAAATGCTAAAAATGTTTGTTGCACAGATGAACCTCAAACATGACATTAGTTCCCTGCAGGTCTTTCATAATGTCACATGCAGTTTATTGCAACATAATACCTTTATTATCTTTTTACAGATTCACACTAAGACAGTAGGGAATTATGTTTATTACAAGCGGAAACTTGAATTACACAATTAAATACAGTCATACGTTATTTAATGATGTGATTCTGAATTGAAAGGTCATTTTTAAATGACAATTGTTCAAGGTCTTCAGAAGGATTTTCCAGATTCTGTGTGGAAACCCATTTTGATGAAGATATACTGAGATTCATGTGTGGTATGTGTGCTCCGTCTTGATTGGTTTGGAGAAAGTACCATTTGTGTTTGTCACTACAGATTTAGATTTATTCCTAAATCTAAATCTGAATCTGGTCTTTGGATATTTCCCAGCTCCGATCATCTGCAGACTGAAGATTTTCCCCTTCAACTTAACAAAATAAACTCTTGTTGTTTCAGAGTGTGTCTCTGCACATCAGTGTTCAAGTCTTTCCAAAGATTCTCAAATGGATTTAGGCATAAACTTGGGGCATTTTGACACATGTATATACTTTCATCTAAACCAGTGTTTTTCAAAGTGGGGGCCGCGGTCCCGTTGGGAGCCACCAGAGGGCGCTTTGGGGCTGTAGAAAGCTGCAGGGAAACTTTGGAAAAAAAATAATCAAACATTTCAATCAAATACTTTTTTTAATCACAACTTTTTAATAAATTTTTTAAAATCATAAAATCTAATCTGTTTTCAGTCATTTTTTTAAAATAAAATATACATTGAAATAACTTACTGCATTATGACTTGAAATACTCACCGTGTTGATTGGCTGCCAGTGAAATTCATGGGGCTGTTTCGCTCCTCAAGCTAGCTTAGCAAGCGCAAAATGGACAAGAATTTGACAATATGAAGACCAAAGGAACGCCCTGCTGCAAAAAATCCTTAGAAACTCACGAAAAACTAAAATCAGAATGCATGAGGCAGCATTCATGCTAAATAAATGTATTAATTATTGAATAGTGAAAAAAGTGAGAAAAACATTCTAAAAGTTGGTGTTTATTTACATTGTCTGAGAGTTTGCAAGGGGATCTTTTCCCAGAAGCCAATTGTTTGGGGGGCCATGACATGGAAAGGTTTTGATCTAAACCTCTGTTGTAGCTCCGTCTGTATATTTAAGGTTGTTTCCTGCTGGAAGGTGAACCTCTGGGATTGTAATTAAAAACATATGCTGGTTATGCCTGTTTTGTCAAGTGATGAAATTACTTTCCATGACAAAATGTCACTAAAAATACACTTGATAAAGTTTATTTTTCTTTCTTTTAAACCTAGAACAGATAGAAAACAGGGCTCTTTAAAAATGGTAACACAATTCCCAAAGTAGATGTTTATCAAAAATTCTAAGTTTTCTATGTTTTAAGAGGTCATGTACCATTTGCAGCACTAACAGCAAATAGTTAACCTGTGTTTGGTTTCTTCCCTGCAGGTGCCAGTTTTGGTAAAGGAGCTCCTGGAGAAGTATTTTGGTTCTGCTGAAGCCATTCAAAATTTTCTCACAACCTCTTTTCCGCCCAGCCAGTCCCAGCTGACACATGGGCAATTCTGCGATCCCAAAGCAGAGGAAGCAGCCCAGGGTAGCCTGAGCGAGTCAGAGGCAGGTCGGCAGAGGGTCACGGCCTTCATGCCGATTAAACAGGTTCTGACCCCAGCTAAAAATGAGGGCAGTCTTCCAGGCCAGCAGGAGTCCATTCACAGCTCATCGTTCTCCCTGGAAGACACGGGAGCTGTTTCCTATAAAACCACAGCTCCCAGTTATCCTGCCAGACCACAGCCTGTTTACCCACAAACCCAGCAGCAGTTACTGCGGAGCGCTGCCCACACCGACACCACTCCAGACCCTCAGCACGCCCACGCAACGGGTGACAGATGGGAAGGAAGAAAAGGGTTGAAGGTGCTGCTCTTTGAGCAGGATGCAGGGGATGTGAACTCCATGTCGGCCCAGCAGATCCTGGATGATTTCATGCATCATCTGCAGGCACACAAGGAGGCCGGGGGAGGGAAGGAGCAGCAGAGTGGGCAGGAGTGGATGAACGGGGTGGAACAGGCCCGGAAAGTGGGAGACTGAGCTCGCCGTCCAAGGAGTTTATTCCTGTCCTAATTATTTGCCAGCAGTGATTGTTCTTTAGGTGGCTAAAAGAGTCAGAGGGTGAAGATTTATTTAATTAATAGATGATGTTGTGTTTGTAGAGTTTTATATAGCTGAATAAAGCCAGCACTTTAAGGTTGGAAACATAAAAACAGTTCAGAGCAACTTTTGCGAACAAAAAGAAGAGATTTGTATTTGTCATCTGGAATGTTGCATCTATAAAAGAAGCAGTAGATATTATTTTTTAATATTCACACAATGTGTTTTCTATCAAAGCATGTTGTAAGCTGTAGTCCCCAAAACAGTGCAGAATATACCGTTACATATCTGTAACACTGAATAGAAAATCCTCATTAACTCTCAAAATGTAGGACATTTATTTAACAGCTGAACAAAAATAGATTTTGAATAATAGACATGATTTCACATGAAAATTGTTCACTCAGTTTCATTTACTCAGCAGCTTCAGTTGAGCCTTAGTATGAATTAGCACAAGCAAAGACAAAAACAAACTAAAAATTTATACAACGACAAGAAAAAACACAACTGGAAAGTTTAAACGGAAGTTCTTTCTGTTAATTTTATGTAATTTGTGCAATGTTAAGTCTTTCTAACTGAGGAAAAATACAACTTTAAAGAGAAAATTGGCAAAATTCTAAGAAAAGTTCTCAAAGATGTTGAAAAAAAGTATTTGGCCCCACTTGAAATGATGTCATGTAATATGCCATTGGTTCCCATTTTTCAGCTGTAAGCACTTCTCCTCATCTTGGAGAGGTTTTCATAGAGCATTTCTGTGTTGATTGTGTGTGCATTTGTTTCTGTAGAGCATTTATGAGGTCAGGCACTGATGCTGGATGCAAAGGTCTGGCTGGCCTTGGTATCTCTATTCCAAACCTGTTTCATACCTGTTAACATACAACTCACGTCGAGCTAACTGGATTAAAGTCTGGATTATGTCAATGAGATGTCATAAAATGTCTTTACTGGACTGTAGCGAATTAAAAACCTTTAACTAACTCTCCAATTAAAAATGGAGGCCATATACTTTTGTTAATGTTGTCTGTCTCATCATATGTGATGCTTTTAAAATGCTTTCCTGTGTTAGCCAGCACTGTAATGTGAGTCAAGTGTGTGAGTAAAGATGAGTATGAATGCATAGATGTACATACTTCACAGAATGTATAATTATTTAACACAATGGTCCTTCCATGTTAAAATAATAGAGGCTCTTTGCTGTTTTAGTGACTTTGATGTACAGTAAAATATGAATATAAGTAATACGAATGGATTTTCAAGCTGTAGGTTAATAAAGAGCAAAATTAAAGTTATTTTAGTTTGTATAATTTCAGAGTTTCACTGTTAAATGTGCACAATGTGTTTAATTTGTGTGTCTACATTACTGCTACCAATAAAGCTCCTTGTAAATGGCTTGGAATATAGACTTATACCCATTTATTATTCTTGTGTGATAATCATCAACTGTATTTCTTCCTTCAAGATGAAAACCAGAGTTAAGTATTTGCAGGCCACAGTTTTTTGTTTTTTATTTGTGACATACATTTGTATAAATAAAGATGTGTGTTGTTCTTAGCATGAAATACCAAATAAAACACTGGGGTGTGAATATTTTCACCAGAGACTGTAAAAGTTAATAACATGCAACTCATGTCAACCTAACTGGAGCTCTGAATCAAGCTGCCATAAATACTTAAAATGACAGTTTAAGCCAATTGGTCCCACCTCACAACCTCCCCACATAATCCTCTGCAGGCATAACTCCTCTCATACTTTCGCTGTTAATGCGAAAGTATGAGAGTCATTTTACATTCAAGAGTCATTTTACTAACAATACGGACTTCGTTTTAATTAGAAAAGTTTAGTCTAAGTCCAATTATTCCTAATTAGGAATCAGAGAATTGACAAATTCAGATCATTTTCACTCAAAACTGCACATCAGGCTTGAAATCAACTTGTTTTTATGTGAGATAATAATCAGATTGATTATTATCTTTGTCACTTAGTAGAAGAAATTACTCAGGCTGAGGCTTTTGACAGCATAATAAAACATGAAGGTGAATAAGCTTAGCTTTATTGAGACTCAGACAGACAATATCCCTGTAATCTTCAAACAATAACAAAGCATTTCCTGATTTTTTGGCCTCCATATTAATCAACCTGACAGGTTTCAGGTAAGGCCAACTGTAGATATACACCAACAGACCCGCCCATTGTGATGTGTCCATCAGAACAAGTTTGCTGATCAAACACTGGCCTGCTTTCCAATTGGCCCCTGGGTTTAATAGGATCCTGGAGACTCTGATGGGGGATTACGGTTCCAAACTCACCACTTAGCCCAGTCTCTTTCACCTCCAACCATGGCTGCAGCGGTTTAGGGGGGCACCTCGCCTGCACAGACCCAGAGGGGTGCCATCAAAAGACAACATCACATCACAAGGAAGAAATAGGTGGTTTCAGCTTGAAGGAAGGGGGGAAGACGGCCTTGTGAAAAAATCTTTAGAAAAACCCTGTAAACTCTGGAAACGGATTATTATCTCTTTCATTCTTATTTCATTTTCATCTTTTTTCCTCTTTAACTTTCTTGCTGTGGTCTCCACACCGATTTGGATTACAAGGAATCTTTTCGGCACAATTTCTCCAACCGAGTGAAAGAATTTGGATTATCCTCTGAGGCCGACTGCGTCCTTCACCATCTCAAGGATCTACCTGCTTATCCGCTCCACCTGGAACAACTTAGATGAGCTCAACCTGCTTATAACTCACCAAGCAAAAGGCCTGCACCAACAACTGATCATTCCAGCTGCAAAGTTCGTACGACACTGAAACCACTTTCTCTCTCATGACCTCTGTCAGCTTTTCATCATATCTGGATAGACTCCTTATCTCACATTTCTCTCTTGTCTTTGCCCTGATCGTTGCATGGTAGTAAGCCATGGCGCTGCTGAAGATGAAGTTCAGCCAGCAGAGACGGGTGCGTCTGGCCCAGGGCCTCTGGCTGCTCTCCTGGCTGGCAGTGATGTGTGGGGCCTTCATCTTTTGTCTGGGGGTTTATCTCAAGATCGAGCTGCTTCGTAGAGACGAGGTAGAGCGACTCTTACACTCACACGGATGATGAAGCACGCACTAGACGCCCATGTGGTACTAAAGTTTAAAAACTCTATTTAGAGTCAGACAAATATGTGACTGTTTACTCAGACATTTGCTTCGGAGCGTAGCAGTTTACCGAGCCTGCTCCGTTGTCACTTATCTGTCCTTTAAATGTAAACTTTGCTTAATCCTTCAACAACACAACAGACAAAATACAAGTGTCAACATGCGCACTCATGCATATAAAGTCATGTTGGGTGCAGCATGCTGAGAAGCTTCTTTTAGACCTCAGCATTTCTCTTCCAGAATCATTAACATGCAGTGTGTATTGATTGCCGAGGTGGCCAGCAGGTGAAGGTTACAGCCTCTGGAAGAGTTGCGTATTTGTTCAAGCCATCCAGTCACCGCATGTGATTGGCCACTATTGGATTTTAGAAAAGATGAAATCATTGAAATCCAGACGACTACACAGGAAAGCTGCAAGGCATGAGCGAATGCGTTAGTATATTGATTGATCTCCACAAGAATAATCCAATATATTAACCCTCGGTGACTGGTGTGATGAAGCATTTGAAAAATGGTATCAGGAAGGATTTACAAAAAATATTCTCTTTAAGTGGAGAAAAAAATAATTAATAGGTCTTTTTTGCATTTTGCTCCACTTTATTGTTAAAAAGACTGATAATTACAAAAGGAACCAACACAATGGGTATTAATTGTCATAAATTACAGGTGGTCAGAAGATAGCAGTGCTAGCTTTGACAGAATACCTGTAAATTTAACAAACAACAAAAAAAAAAGCATGAAAAATTGTTTCAACAGCCAGCACAGTATATTACGCGGCTTTGCTTGTGTGATAAATCATTGGTAAAAATCTAAGCAGAGTCATAGGATGTGTAATTGAGAAGTGACACAAATTTGGGTTTATATCCAGCTTTAGCTAGTTAATCAGTAGCGCTAATGCTAAGCTAATGCTAAACTTGCTAGTTTAAATGCCACCTTTACTTATATTTACTACTATTTCACTAATATCTTATGCCTTAATCAAGAACAAAATCTTATTTTTATGTTTTTTTTTAAAGCTTGTCAACAAACCTGCTGATGATCGAAGTAATTATAATTGTCTGAGGCTCGAAAATATTTAAGTTTAATCATTACATTTTAATAATTTGTTGGAATTTGATACATTTATTTTTATATCTCTTTGTTGATATAAAAATATCTCTAAAATATTGTCTTCATTCAACACATTTTTTCAAATGTTACCTTTATTTAAGCAGGAAAGTCCCATTGAGATTAGTCCTGGCCAAGAGGCAGCAAAGGTTTAATTAAACATTGCATTAAATTAAAATGTTTGCAAATTGCTTCACTAATTTTGGTTAAGTCAGAGGTGTCCAAATCCAGTGGCTGCATGTTTTAGACACGTTCCTGGTCTAACTCAGCGCACTCTAATTGGCTGATTCAGCTCCTCAACGTATCTCCTAGTTCAGCAGACGGCTGCTAATTAGACACTCATTTAATTCAGGTATGTTAAATCAATAATATCTAAGCAATATTTAAGACACGCAGGACACTGTCTCTTGAGGACTGACCTTGAGTAACCCTGGGTTAAGTGGTTAAAATCTAATAGTTTGTTTAATTAGTGCAGGTTTTTTAAAAACTCTGCAAAATATCATCCAAAACTGGTGATTGATTGACACTCAATCGATCGATCGATCGATCGATCGATCAATCAATCAATCAATCAATCAATCAATCAATCAATCAATCAATCATTATTTACCTAATGGATATGATGGTACTGAGGAAACAATTGCATTATCACTGATGAAATTCAGATGAGTGTGTTAAATCAAAGATCAACCAATCAATTAATCAATCCTATTTGTGCACAAAGAAGTTTAAAAACAAATACTTGACCACAGTGCTGTACAGCAAGCAAAGTAAAACATGACAAAAATAAAAATTTTAATAAATAAAGGTAAAAACCTATGCAAAAAGAAAAAGGAAAATAGACATCAGTAGAATACCTCACTTTGTCTTAAAGACCAAGAATGAAAGATTTTAAAATAGATATTGATTAAACCTGTCTTTTGTGGAGGCAAACTATCCCACAGTGTCAGGGCTGCCTCTGCAAAGCTCTTTCATCTCTGGATTTACAACAAACTTCAGCTGCTGTTAGAAGCATCTGATCTGCTGACCTGAGAGTAATAGTTGGAACATAAGCATGCAATATTTCAGAAAGGTCTTAAGAGACTTAAAAACAAAAAAGAGAATATTAAATTCAACTCTTTTGCACAGTCTTGCAGATCACAAATAAAGAAAAGAAGAAAAAAGCTAAACTACAATCAAAATGTATTTTCATCAACTATTTTAAAAGTTCAGTAATAACAGCAATAAAAAAAACTAATATAATTCATAATGGTATTATTTCCAAGCTACGCCCAGTAGGAATCTAAAATATATATTTAACTTAATTATATTATGAAAAATTAAACTTCTTAGAAAATGCTAACAATGCTAAGGCTGCACATTAGCAAACATGCTATCATTAACATGTTGCTACTAATAGCAAATAATTTATTTCCCTCAAAAGTTAGCTATTACGCTCCCGTTAGCTAATATATCATTATTAGTTTTAATGCTAACATTAGCTAACATTGACATCCACATCATACAAGATGCTAATTTCAAGTATTTGGCTTTCTTCTGCTAATATGCCAGCATGCTATGAAAAAGTAGCATCTTTCTCTGATGGTTAAGGATAGTTTGTTATAATTCAGATAAAAAAGAAAGTTTCAAATTAACCATAAAATCTGTTTTGGAATAGCAACATGACACATACAGTATTATAAATCCACTTAAAGTTAAGCTAAAAGTCTAACAAATGTACAGATATGATGAACTTTGTATGTGTAATAAAGCACATCTATCAGATAAGAAAGTGAAAAGGGAGAGGAAATTACAAAGTTACAACTGCATTCTTTGACTCTTCTCTTGTTCTTGAGGTGATGGAGAACACAGAGATCCATGTAGTACCAAACCTCCTAATGATGGTCGGCCTGGCCTCCATTGGAGCCAACTGGGTTGCCAGTCGGGTGTGCCAGGACTCTCTGGATGTCAGCCGTTTCCCCCGCTGGAAGATCCTCTTGCTGGGCTGGTATGCTGTGGCCGCGCTGCTGTGCTGCCTGCTCCTTGCTGTGGTCGTCCTCAGTTATGCCCTGCAGGGGAGGCTGGAAGAGTCGCTGAAGGTGAAAGTCACAAAGACTGGGTATTGATCCCGACAGATCAGTGTGACAGTGTGACCTTAATAGGTTAAAAGGGTAGCTGATCTGAATACAAGATGGAGTAGCTTAAGAGAACTTTGCTAACAGGGGTGAAAAAATTGACAAGAAAATGTATGAAAAATATTGTTTTTTTCTTTTTTACACATTTATGAATGAAAACACCTAAAAATTGTTGGAAAAGAAACAGAAAAGATTCAATGCTGCATCTATTGTAATGCAAAGAAAATATTTCTTCTCATTTTTAAAACCTGTTACATTTAAAGATAAAAAAAAACTAAGCAAAATTTTGTTTTTAGCACAAAGTGCATCAGTGTTTGATCCTTGAGGCTCACTATGTCATATTTTAGATATGTTTCTACTTAAGCACACCTGATTCAAATGACCTCCTCAACATCCCATCTAGTGCTGCTGAAGCCTGTTCATCACCCAGTCATCTAAGTTTTAGTAAAACAATTAAAACATGCAAAATAGAGAGGGTCCTGGTGACTGGTACTAGAACTACTGCATTATACAATTCTCTAAAACATTTTGCAAACGGTATTCTTTGTTGTTAGGTGGGCCTGAGGAACGGCATCCGGTTCTACAAGGATACGGACGTCCCTGGCCGCTGCTTCCAAAAGGAGACCATTGATCGTCTGCAGATGGAGTTTCGCTGCTGTGGAAACAACAACTTCAAGGACTGGTTTGAGGTTCAGTGGGTCAGCAACCGATACCTGGATTTCACTTCCCAGGAAGTCAAGGAGTGAGTAAACAACAACAAATACACAAGTATGATATGAGATGAAGAGAAATGAGATCAAAAGCAGAGTATCTAAAGTGATGTGGGGTGTACGAGAGAGAATTGGGCTGCATAAGTGACAGATGAGCGGACTTCACATCTGGAAAGGTCAAACTATATGTTAGAGAGAGAAAGAGAGGAAGCATGATGTGTAGAGGGATGGGGAGATGGTTTAAAAATAGACCTGGCCTTTAGTTCTGAAAAGAGAGACAGAGAGGGTGAAGCATGAGAGGATTGGTTGGTCAAAGATTAAATAAGTGAAAGGCAATGAGTAAACAGAGGTTTGGACACGATGCCACTTGTATTGATGTGCTCTTCACTTCTCACTAAGCCGAATCTCAGGCCCTTAACATTTTTAAAAGGTTTTGTTCGTCCCATCTCCTTTCACGTTTAACCTCTATGCTTCTTCATCGTTTTCATCTGTTACCTGCAGTCGTATACGGAGTAACGTGGATGGCCGCTACCTGTTAGATGGTGTTCCTTTCAGCTGCTGCAACCCTGCCTCCCCTCGGCCTTGCCTGCAGAACCAGCTGACAGATAGCAGGGCCCACTACAACTATGAATACCAATCAGAGGAGCTCAACCTGTACAGCCGCGGCTGCAGGCAGGCTTTAACCGACTACTACATGGGTTTGATGAACTCAACCGGACCTGGTGTGCTGTCAGTCATCTTAATTCAGGTGGGCAAAGGTTAAAAAATGCAGCAACAAGTAAATCAGTGAGACGGAATAGTTTATTAGCAGCTTGTGCATTTATCTTCTAATTTAAGTAATCAATGTTGCACAGAGATTTAAATAAAGAAAAACAGTCAACAGTTCTATTATTGAAGGTACAGAGTGATCTTGGCTACAATTGCATTACAGAAAATGGTAAAGGCATGTTAGCAAATCTCATTTTCTGCAATGCAAACATGTTTAAGTAAAGGACAAGAGGTTGTTTGTGAGAAAAACTTTATAAACTGGCTATGGCTAATTGTGTGAGGGTATCAACCTGTCTAGGCTAAAATCTGGTAATCTTATCCAGGTTTGTGTCAATGTTGAACAATGTTGGGTGGCCATTGACCAATGTCAGGTAGTTATTGACCAATGTCAGGTAGTTATTGACCAATGTCAGGTGGTTATTGACCAATGTCAGGTAGTTATTGACCAATGTCAGGTAGTTATTGACCAATGTCAGGTGGTTATTGACCAATGTCAGGTAGTTATTGACCAATGTCAGGTAGTTATTGACCAATGTCAGGTGGTTATTGACCAATGTCAGGTGGTTATTGACCAATGTCAGGTGGTTATTGACCAATGTCAGATGGACAGTAGTCAATGTCAGGTGGACAGTAGATAATGTCAGGTGGACAGTAACTAGTGTCAAGTGGTTACTGACCAATATCAGGTGGTTTGTAACCAATGTCAGTGTAATCTATGGGGCCAATGACCTATGTCCTATGACCTATCAATCATAATACTCATGGCTACTCATGGTAGGAGCCTAATCTTAACATTCCTGGGTCTCTAAATCCAGAAGAAATAAAAGCAACCCCACAGACCTTAGTGACAGGATCATAAAAACAAAACAGAACCTTATTTGCCTTTTTGTCTTCTTACTCACTGCCTCCCATGACAACTAAAACAAAGAAAAAACATCACAGACACACCAGCTACTCTGGTTCCATCAAACATGCGTTGTCATCTCTTTGTAAAGTCCCGGTATTGATGTCACATTCTATTCTCGAGCCCTAGAGGCTGAAACAGGAAGTCGATGCACAACCACACACTGCCCACAGCTGATCACACAATCCATACTTCTAAATGCAGAACCTGAGTGCTGCAGGTTTTTTTCTTCTTCACACTGGGACAGATGGCTGCCATGTTATAGAGGCATTCAAGTCAAGCACAAGTTGTTTTTCTGGCTTTGCGTCATATTGCCTGCAGCTGACAGAAAAAGAGGAAAAGGAAGCGTGATATAAAATGTGATGAGCAACATTGTGTTTGAGTGTTGTTGTTTTTAGTACAACTGGAGCCATGAAAGCAAATAGACACATTATAAAAGTATTCACACCTCCTTTACAATTTCAGCTAATTTTATTGTGTTTTGTTGGGTTTTATGTGATAGAGCAGTATAAAGAAGAGTCCAACTCTAAATAATGGAGCTTTGACCAATAAAAATCTAAATTTATGTTCAGCCCAATTTACTCAGATACTCCTAAATCAAACCCACTGCAATGGGGCACCTATTCAGTAAATAAAGCCTGTATGTGTTTGATTTCACCTCACTATAAATTACAAAGGCCAAAGAAGATTATCTGGAAACATTAGAGAGCAAAGAGTATAACAAAAACCAAATTACACATGAGACAGGTCACGGCTAAACATGTGAAGAAGTGTCAGCATCATGCTGTGGTAATGATTTCCTGCAGCAGGAATGGGGAAACTGGTTATGTTTGATGAGAAGGTACCTGGAGCTAGATACTCATATTTCTGGAAGAAAACATGATACACACAAAAAGCTTTAAGCTTGAGGCGGAGGTTTATCTTTGAATATAATAATGAGACTAACATGCAGACAAAATTACAATTAAACATATATTCAAGTGTTTTCAATATAAAGTGTCTGAATTCAACAAAAACAAAACATTGGCAAGTCTGAAAAATTGTTGCCCACTGCAGTCCTTCCAGTCTGACTGAGCTTAAACTGTTTTGCCAAATGGTCAAACATTTTAGTCTCTTGATCTACAAATCTGGTATAGATATACTCCAAAACACTGTCAGCTGTAATTTGTAACAAGAAGATTGTCAACACTTATGCTTTAAGTCACAAAAAGATGAGAAGAAATGTACAACACATAGAAAAGATTTTCATTGGCAAAAATGTTGAAAATGACCTTATCTTTTTCTTGTACTGTAGAGCTATGCTCTACTTTGTGATAGTCTGGGGATTGAAGTGTGTAGTTGTAATTTGATGATCTAAATAAGGTCAAGGGTTATGCAAGCCATTTGACTATATTCTTCTTTCTTTTCAGCTGTCTGTGCTCCTGAGCATGCGTTACCTGCAGACGGCCGTGGAGGGAGCAATGGCTCTGGAGTCTCCAGAGGGTGAAAGTGAGGGATACATCCTGGAGAAGGACGTGAAGGCAACCTACGCTGACGTCAAAGCCAAGGCTCTCGACCTCCTAAAGTTTGCCCAAGTCGATCCGGCTTCCGAAGCCGCAGGGGCTGAAGAGGGGGAGAAAGCAGCTGAAGCCACGGAGAAGGCCGCCACGCCACCTCCGGCCAGCTAGAACACGGAAAACAAAAAAAGATATGAAAATTAGCTGAGGAGGGTGGGAGGCAGAGTGGGTGTCTGTGTTTTATTTATTTATTTTCATATTTTGGTTGTGCGACTTGGATGGTAGCAGGAAGGACACCTGTTGGGTTTTGAGACCAGTAGGCTTTGATTTGAGCCACAGCTCCCTTGAACATGACCAGAACAGGGCAACACAAAGGAAAAACAAATCTTCTCTGTGCAGGACTCCATCAGAGAATCCGCTCACGAGGTTGTGTAGTACTTTTTGTTTCTTTTCTTTTTTCTAGAAGACATTCAAAATTTACTCAGGTGTAGCATAAACACAGAAAAACATATCTGACATGTTTTGAATCAAAT
The DNA here is from genome assembly GCA_903067095.1 of Girardinus metallicus. Lineage (NCBI taxonomy): Eukaryota > Metazoa > Chordata > Actinopteri > Cyprinodontiformes > Poeciliidae > Girardinus > Girardinus metallicus. The sequence goes on along the minus strand of CAEGAE010009133.1, from coordinate 2,605 downwards.
TTGGGAAAGTTAAACTCAGGAAGCTAAGTTTTATCCCATGTGCACTGTATTATTCATCTCTTCCGCTGTAGAGTTTGTACTGAACTGCAATGAAATGCTTAGGCACTTGTTAAACTGGCACATGAATATTAAATTAAAGGTAGAAGTTTTTAACTGCTTTGTAGTGTCTGCTTCCTTTTGTGAAACAATCGAGGTGTTATGGGTTATCTCAGTTCAGCAAGCAGAGGCGGATTAAGAGTGTGTAATTATGCTGTATGTGTGAGTGTGATGGCCTACATGAAGCTGTCATCGCATCTATTCTGGCAGCCCTGAAACAATCTGATAATCCCAGCGCAGTTAATCCCAGAACTGCTGCATAAGCGGTAACCAACAAGCGCCTTCCAGCAGCACGCAAGAACGCTCACCTTCACAAAGAGGCAGCTGGAGCACACCGATGAAATGTGCTGGCATGAAACAAGACATGGGCTTTTTCATCTGCAAAGAACGTATCAGGTTTACCCAATGTGTGCACAATCTTCTGAAATAAAATTTCTATCACAGAATAAGTTCAATGAATGTTTTCTTTTGATTCTTAACAAGCACATGAAGTTTGCTGTCTGTACCTGCAAAAGGCAAAACTCTTTAACGAGGAAACACAAGCGGAAATGGAGGCTAATTAAAAGTCAGGGTAAATGGATTTTAATATCAAATATTAAAAACATAATACTTACTTCCTAATAAAGTAAGGAGTAGAAGTTATTTACAGGGCTAGTACTTGCTACAAATACTAGCAAATATGTGAAATATGATAAAATAATTATTTTTATGACACTAAAGTTCATTTTTAAAAGTCAGTATAATCTGGTAATGATTAAATATGTCGAGTATTAAAGTTCAAATGATTTCAAGAGTTATATTTTGCTTGAAACGAGAGGACTAGAATAATCATTCTCATAATATATATATTAATGCAATAAAATTTAGTTTTTAATTCCTGATAAAGTTATTCTATCAATCCTTTCTTCTAAGCAAACATGTGGCAACAGTGGAAATGAACGACTTTCTTTTAACAGAAAAAAAGAATTTCAGGCTCAGTATGTGCAGGTATATAACAAACAAATGTTGACATGTGACAAGGAGATAAATTAATTAATCTTATTTTGATATGAGACACTGTTCCAATTAACAACGAATCAAGAATAACACAGAATGTATTCTGTCACTGTTTTATTCAAGGGTCAAAGAAAAGAATGACCCCTGAGATTCTCGATGTGAGAACGAAGGAAAAATATTTATCCACCAGCCCGCAGCTTCATACAAAGAACAGAAAAGATGCAGTTTATTTCACATCTCTGGCACAGCAGCTGTGTGACCCTGGATGGTTCAAAATGAGTCCAGGAAGAGAAAAACAACCTCTCAGAAATATCTTTTCATATGTGTTTAAAGTAATAAGCCATGATCTGTCATAAAACGTGACAGAACAGATGTGCTTTACATGCGTGAGAAAACCAGAGTACACCATGAATCAATTGCTCTGTTAGTATCTTTCTCTAGAAGAGAAACATTGATAAACACAGATAAGTGCAGAGCTAATAGTGCAATATTTTTAACAAACTGATGAAATTTTCTTCTGGAGTAGTCAAACAGCATAACTCGAACGGCTGATCAGAAATTGTTTTGCAAGACACGATTATTTGTTTACACTGTCAAATGTCAACTCAAAATCAAGAGCATAAGGAAGCAAAAAGTGTTTCTTTCCATCAAAGCCTACATTTACGTTAGCTTGGAATGTCTTCATGTTAAAATCCCCCAATATGACACTAGTACCGTATCTACAAATCAATAACAAACAAATATCTGAAAACGGGTTTCAAACTACGAATACAAAACTACAAACAGAAAAAGTTTTGTAATTTATAATTTACATAATTAAAACTAAGAAATTAGTGAAGTGGACTCTTTATTTTCAGAGGAAAGAGCCCATCTGATTCAACAGATGGGCTCTAACAAAGCTAATACTATCATAAGAAATATCTTGGAAAGGTTTGAGTCAGTCCATTTCCTCTCCTTTGTGACATCCTGCAGAAATAGGGAGTTATTTCTCCAGTTTTGCAACTTTAACAAAAGTTGCAAAACCATGAGATATGAAGGATCTTATAGTGACTCCTGTACACACCAGTTCCACTCCCCTAAACAGTTTATTACAGAAATATCTACAGCTGAAGCCAGATATTTAAATATATTGCATGAAAAGACGCATAATTTTGTTTTTATTTTTTTCTAATCTAACATTTGATCAGACTGAAACTCTCCTGCTTTGGGTCATTTAGAATTAATAAAATAACTTCTGATGACAAAATAATAAACAATTTTTTTTTATTACTTGACAGTAACTTTTTTTCATCAGTATTTGATAAAATTGAATTTTAAACTTCAAGACTGGGATGTTGGGTATCCATTCATAAGCTTTTCACAATATTTGCTTGAATTTTCTCCCTTTTTTCCTGACAGAACAAGTGGAACTAAGTCAGATGGGTAGACTTAATTAAATCTATCTATCTATCTATCTATCTATCTATCTATCTATCTATCTATCTATCTATCTATCTATCTATCTATCTATCTA